>JAHKKF010522435.1:0-10897 GCA_019740295.1 Labeo calbasu
TTAAAAACCACTGCATGGATTTTTATCATTATAGGGTAGATTTGTACATACACTGCAAACACACATTAATGTTCAAACAACATGTAAAAGTGAACTTAACATCCGATGACCCCTTTAAAGGGGGGAATTGTAAGGATTAGTTCACCCCAAAATGACAATTCTGTCATTAATTTTCTCACCCAAACCTGCAAGACCTTTGTTCATCTTCGGAACACAAATTAAGATATTTTTGATGAAATCCGAGAGCTTTCTGATTCAAGGCCCAGAAAGGTAGTAAGTACATCGCGAAGAAAACAAAAATAAGTTTATTCAACAATTTCTTCTTTTCTTCCCATGTCAATCATCATGCGCGTTCACTAGAGTACCACGTCGACTGTCGCAAAAGAGAAGAAACTGCTGAAAGTCGTTATTTTTGTTTTCTTTAAGCGCAAAAAGTATTCTCGTAGCTTTATAAGATTTTAGTTGAACCACTGCTGTCACATGGACTATTTTAACATTGTCCTTACCTTTCAGGGCCTTGTGTCAGAAAGCATGTACTCTTTTTATGAATAAAAGGTAGAATATGTAGCATAAGAGTAGTTGCCTTAAACTGGCAAGTCATTAACCCTGCCACCGTTAACATCCTCACACCCTACAAACAGTTTATTTAAAATTACACTACTCAAACGATTCTTCCAACTGTTTTGGAAAGAAAACAAATAGCAGTCGTGGGTGTTTCATGCTGAAAACTCTGCTCATTTTTTTTTTTACAATGATTCATTTAAAACAACGGAGTGTCTATTTGCAATAAGTGCAAATAGCCTGCCTTGTTGGCAGAGGCTATTTACACCAACTCTGCCCACGGATGTGTCATTGGGCTAGTCATCACTACAAAAGACGCCTGTTAAACAACAGCGCAAGTGGCGTAGTTAGTAAAGTGCATGCTATAATCTTTTCAACGCGATCAATCCAAGTTTGAATCCACCTTTTGACAAAGTTTTTTTTTTTTCCCTCCCTTTTCAAATCTCATATCATATTGGAAAGGCATTTATTTTCAATAAAAAATAATCAATTTTAATCAAACGGTTGAAAATAAAGTATAATTTAAGGTTAGGGTAGGTGTAGGGGAGGCTTATTGTCCCAATAAGGCAGCATCCATTTAATAATTTAATTTAAAGTTAGGGCTGCACAATTAATCAAATTTATAATCATGATTACAATTACAGATGCCACAATTATGTTATCATTCAAAGGCACAATTTAAAAAAAATAAAAAAATCCACTTACATTATTCCGCTTGCTTAACCCTCGTATGGTGTTACGATACGATTAATTATTTTTTCAAACTCATAGGCCTTGGCTCATTTTCTGTGAAGAACATATATCAGAACAACTCTTCAATGACCACTCACTGTACACCCCCTACACACTTATGTTACATACAGGATGTTCAGGTCCACTGGACCTGGGGATAATAAAAGAGTAGAAATTTTAGATTCTGTGTAACTTTACTCTGTCCCCCTATTATCTGGGCCTGCTATTAGTATGTGTATGTGTGTTTATGTGCGAGTATGTGGGAGAGTGTGAGTGTAAGTGTGAGTTGTGTGCTTCTGCCCTTGCCATTTCTGCACAGGGTTTAGCACTTTAATTCATGAATGTGACCTAACAAAGAAAAAGGGCAAATATCAGCCATACATGCTGTTTATATTGCTTGCAATTGGGATGAAGCAAACATCTGTCAAGCATTTTAACATAAATCTTTTAACTGTGTTGAATTAAAAACCCAAAAATGCAGCAGGTCCAGCAGACCCACAAATACTGGCTGAGTAACAAAAATATGAACACCATGCAAGGGTTAAGATGTGGGGGTGTTCTTCCTGCATGTTATCTTAAGGTTTTTTTTTCATTGTTTTAATTTTTACATTTTTACTTTTTTATATTTAAAGAAGAAACTATATATAAAAAGGTGGCATGCAGTGCTTCAAACTGTGGTATAAAGGTATTCAAAAAATAATTAAATGTAAATTGTGATAATCATAATTAATAATCACAATTACAATTTCAAGGGAATAATCGACAAAGCCCTATTTAAAACTATAACTTACACTCAATACGTTATTATTGCATACTGTTTTATAATGTACTACAATACTGAAGGGCAGATAATTGCCTCTACTTGCAATAAGTATTATAATAGCAGAAAATCCTGCTATTTCAACGTAGTGTTAACTAGGGATGTGACGAGATCTGGTGGCACGAGATCTCGCGAGATCCGATGTGTCTCGCAAGACCAGTCGTATCTCGTGAGATCTCCTGACGATATCCTTCCAAAACATTTTGCAGTGTTTACATTAGAGCTGCACGATTAATCCTTAAAATATCGAGATCTCCATTCAAACACCCACGCGATTCCTGAATGACAACGATTTAACTATGTGTATTAAGAAGTGAGACACTGACTCCTTCAATGAATGTTTTTTTTATTTATTTATTTTCATTTTGTTTAAATTAATATATGTTTTTAAGACTTAAGGAATAAACAGTTTGTCAGAACCACTAGTAAATTACATTATTTTGTTTAATTTTCTAATCTTTCTTCTCCTGAATCGTGAGAGAATCATGGTCTCTAATTTATTAAAAACAACTGGGAATCTGGGAATTTATCCAGAATCGTGAAGCTCCTTTAAATGTTGTTTATTACTGCATATAATTCATTAAAATGGAAGTTTAAGTTCATAAAGTTCTAAATGCACCTACATTTTTTTGCATTTAGTCTTTTTCAGTTAAACAAAAGACTATTTTTCCTATATATGTCATCATTGAGGATTTAAGAAAAGTTTAAAAATCTCGTTCTTGTGAACCTAGTCTCGTGTCTCGTCTCGTCTCGTGGGATAAGTCTCTCGTCACACCCCTAGTGTTAACAGAATCTATAGCTATTTGCACTTAGTGTAAATAGAATCTATCACTATTTGAACTTAATGTAAATAGCATCTATTGTTAAGAAAATATGCTCTTTGCACATAGTGCAAATAACCACTGCTTTAAAACAAACTTTATTTTCACTTTGAAAAAAAAAAAAAAAAAAAAAAACAGCCCACTGAGAAACTTTTTTTTTTTTTATCTCATATAATCTTAGGATTTTCTAATACTATATACTATTTAACANTATTGTTAAGAAAATATGCTCTTTGCACATAGTGCAAATAACCACTGCTTTAAAACAAACTTTATTTTCACTTTGAAAAAAAAAAAAAAAAAAAAAAAACAGCCCACTGAGAAACTTTTTTTTTTTTTATCTCATATAATCTTAGGATTTTCTAATACTATATACTATTTAACAAGGATACTATGCACATTTGGACACAGGGATATTTCTTGTAAGTATTGTTTTCTCTATGTAAATTTTATGGATATTATGGAAATGTCCCTTGTTTGCAGATTGTGCAAAAGTTACCATGTTTACAGGCTTTAAACGGCCATGACAAATAAACTGTACTGTCACACAGGTAAAAATAGAAAGTCAATTTTTATCATAGTATTACCACGTTAAAGGAGAAGTTCACTTCCAAAACAAAAATTTACAGATCATTTACTCACCCCTCTGTCATCCAAGATGTTCATGTCTTTCTTTCTTCAGTCATAAAGAAATGATGTCTCTTGAGAAAAACATTTCAGGATTTCTCTCCATATAGTGGACTTCTATAGTGCCCATGAGTTTGAATTTCCAAAATGCAGTTTAAATGCAGCTTCACAGAGCTTGAAATGATCCCAGCCGAGGAAGAAGGGTCTTATCTAGTGAAACGATCAGTTATTTTCCAAAAAAAAAAAACAAAAAAAAAAAAAAAAAAAAAGACAATTTATATACTTTTTAACCTCAAATGCTCATCTTTTCTATCTCTGTGTGAACTGTGTATTCCAGTTCAAGACAGTTAGGGTAAGTTTGAAAAACTCCCATCTCATTTTCACCTCAAACTTCAAAATTGTCCTACATAGCTGCAGAAGTACCCACCCATTGTTTACAAAGTGAACATCAAAAGATCATCAAACGCCCTATACAAAAAACTTAAAACAGCGATGTAGGACGATTTTGAAGTTGGAGAAAATGAGATGGGAGTTTTCCGACATACCCTAACCATCTTAAACTGGAATACACAGAGTTCACGCAGAGCTAGACAGGATGAGCATTTGAGGTTAAAAATAACCGATCGTTTCGCTAGATAAGACCCTTCTTCCTTGGCTGGGATCGTTTAAAGCCCTTTGAAGCTGCATTTAAACTACATTTTGGAAGTTCAAACTCACGGCACCATAGAAGTCCACTGTATAGAGATAAACCCTGAAATGTTTTCCTCAACAAAACAATTTCTTTACAACCGAAGAAAGGAAGACCTTGGCAGCAAAAGGAGATCTTGGATGACAAGGGGGTGAATAAATTGTCTGTAAATTTTTGTTCTGGAAGTGAACTTCTTTAAAACATGTAGGGGCAGATTTACTAACAGATACTCAGCATAAACTTTATATTGACGGATCGGTCTCCATCAACTGTCAGAATTTATTAAAGGTATGCGGTTGACATGACTGATTTCAGACAATAAATTTAATTGAGGAAAGTACTTCAATAAATTAGGGAATGTGATGTGCTAAGGTTTGATAGGATAAAAACGAGAGTTCATCACATACATAATATTATTTTTTGGTATAAATATAATTTTAATGTTGTTTTCTTTTTTTTTGTCCTTAGTTCTCCAGTATGAACAGTATAAACATATTAACATCATTTACACAAATGTAATTTACAGTGACAGATACTTGAGATACTTGACATCATCAGTGCAACCATTGTTTGTAGTATCTTTTAGGTAAAATAATTTAGTACATATAGTATCGACAGTGTTATTAAGAACAGTTCCTATAGTAGTTGTCATTTGTGAAGATCACCTAATAGTTCTCGTGGACTCGCGTTAATGAACCGACTCATCAGTACAGTTTCTCAGGGTGGGACGGAAAACCAGGGATTGCCGTTAAACCGTAAACATTTCCACACAATGCAGTAAAGACTGATGCTGAAACAAGTATTTTTGTTATGTAGATCCATAATTGTCATGAATTAAATGTCCTTTTAGTTGTCACTGAAGTAAAAGATCATGGCAGAGATCTTGTTAAAAGTGTTCAGGTTAGTATTGTGTGTTGGAGGATGTTGTTTACTGGTGTTTATGAGAGAGCGCCTGCTGAAGCGTGACTTCCAGTCTCTGCTGAAGAGCGTCCAGACGCAGGTCCAGATGTTCCTTTAATCTTCTCTCCATCTCATCCATTCGCTTCTCTACAATACTCTCCAGAAATTTCTCAAACCCTCCACAGCATACATGACCCTCCCTGTAATACAAAACAAACAAACAAACAAAATGGATATACGTTGAATAGACAAACTAAAAGAAAAATCAGATACATTTGAATGAAGGTCTCGAAGGATCAGTTCACTTCCAGAATAAAAATTTCCTGATAATATACTCACCCCCATGTCATCCAAGACATTTGTCTCCTTCTTCAGTCGAAAAGAAATGAATTGATTTTTTTATTTTTCTCCATATACAGTTCCTTGCGAAAGTATTCATACCCCTTCATTTTTTATTTTTTTTTTTCACATTTTATGTTGCTGCCTTATGTTAAACTGCTTTAAAAGGTTACCCCACCCCAAAATAACAAAATTTTTGGAACGACATGGGGGTATGTGATTAATGGCAAAAATTTAATCTGGGGGTGGAGTAACCCTAAAATTCCTTGAAAATAAACTTAACTCAATAATTAGCTGAAGCATCTTCACAGCCTCAAGTCTTTTTGGGTACGATGCGACAAGCTTTGCTCATTAGCATTTGGAAATTATTTGCCATTTTTCTTCTCACCTCTTCAACCTCTCAAGCTCTGTCAGATTGGATGGGGACAGACACACATTTTCAGGTTTTCTCCAATAAATATTTGATTGAGTTCAAGCCCAGGTTCTGGCTGGGCCAATCGAGGACGTTCAAAGCTGTCTATAAACCACTGTTGCTGTGTGCTTAGGCTTATTGTCTTGTTGGAAGGTGAACCTTCCGGTTCTGAATGCTCTGGACTGGTTTTCATCTCAATGTTTTGACGCATTCAGCTTGTCTTCTACTCTGACAAGTCCCTAAGTCCCTGCCGCTGATAAACAGCCCCACAGCATGAGGGTGTTGAGATGGTACTCTTAAGGTGATGAGCAGTGTCGTGTTTCCTTCAAACACGATGCTTGAAATTGAGGTTCATCAAACCAGAGAATCTTGTTTCTCACAGACGGAGGGTCCTTTAGGTGCTTTTTTGCAAATTCTGAATGTGTTTTCATGTGTCTTTAGTGAGGAGAGGACTGAGTCTTTCCACACTGCATTAAAGCCCAGATTGGTGGAGTGTTGCAGTGATGTTTGTTCTACTGTAGGTCTCTCCTATCTCCGCATATGATTATGGAACTCAGCTAGAGTGACCATCAAGTTCTTGGTCACCACTCTAACCAAGGCCATTCTCCATGAATTGCTCAGTGTGGCCAGGAGGCCAGCTCTAGAAAGAGTCCTGGTTCCTTCAGACTTCTTTCATTAAGGCGATGGAATTAAGGCTTGGTTTTTGCTCTGATATGCATTTTCAGCTGTTAGACCTTTTATTAAGACGTCTCTTTCCAAATCATAACCATTCAAATGAATTTGCCACAGGTTAACTTCACGCAAAGTGTAGTAACATCTACAAGCAATATGAATGCCCCAGAGGTATGAATACTTATGCAACAGAATCATTTAAGTTTTTTATTTTTAATAAAATTGCAAAGATGTTAAAAACCTGTTTTTTCCTTTGCCACTGTGGTATATGGAGTGTAGACTGATGTGGAAAAAATCCATTTAAAGCAGTTTAACCTAAGGCAGCAAAATAAAATGTGAAAAAAAAAAAAAAAAAAAAAAAAATTACTTTCGCAATGCACTGTAATGTACTTCAATGGGAACCAACATGTTGAAGGTCTCTATTGCAGTTTCAATGCAGCTTCAAAGGGCTCTACATGATCCCAAACAAGGAATAAGGTCTTGTCTAGCGAAACTATCAGTCATTTTCTAAAAAAAAAACACTAGCTCGACTTCACACATTACGTAGTCTTGTTGGAAAGGTCACACATGACGTAGGCAGAAGTACCAACTCAATGTTTAGGCGAACGGGCAAAGAAAGTCAAACACCCTTTACAAAAAAGGTAAAACAACGATTTTGGATGATTTTGAAGTTGGAGGAGAAAAAAAGATTTTTTTTTGCCCTACCCAAACCTTTTTTGAACTTTTTGAGTACACAGAACTAACTGTGTGTAACTTTTCCAACGCGTTTATGTAAAGGGTGAGGTTGAGCTAGTGCAAGATGAGCATTTGTGGTTAAAATGTATAGAAATGTTTTTTGTTTTGTTTTTTTTAAGAAAATTACAGGTCGTTTCACTTTACAAGACACTTATTCCTCGGCCGGGACTGTGTAGAGCTGCATTGAAACTGCAATTTGGACCTTCAACCTGTTGGCTCCCATTGAAGTCCATTATATCGAGAAAAATCCTGGAATGTTTTCCTCAAAAACCTTAATTTCTTTTCAACTAAAGAAAGAAAAACATGAACATCTTGGATGACATGAGTAAATTATCAGGAAACTTTAACTAATCCTTTAAGAACGATGAACGTATTGTGCCTTGTCTTCTGAATTGTCCACAATGCTCTTTTCCAATGAGAAAGTGAATGGAACTATATCCAAGTCTTCTTTAATCATATAATTTCATTGCAGAACAACTTTCAGTCATTGTTCACTGATAATCTTCCTGTACACCAAAGCTCTAAAATTTCATTCCCTCTCACTTTCAATTCACATATAACACACCAAAACATGTTTACCGCCAGTGATGTCAAATGTCCCTGGTTCTGGATCGGTAATGTCAAAAAGGATGAACAGTGCATCCCATCATACTATATTTGAACTGAATGAGACTGCAGAGCTTCATTAGTCCAAAAAGTTAATAAAACAATAAAACTTGGAATATAGTTCACAAATAATAGATTTTCACTGTATAAAAAAACACTCTGTATTCTATTAAACAACTTATTTTGTGTTCCTCAGAAGAAATAAACTTACACAAGCACCAAAAAGTCCTGAGGGACATGAATATTTAAATTTTGCGGTTAACTATGCTTTATCTTCACCAGCCCAAAAAGTAATAAAAACCTCATGTGTTTATCTGTACTATTATTCACATTAGCAGTACTCACGCTGTTATCATGAGGAGCTGGTTACCACAACCACATTCCTGAGTGGCTTCAAACCACACATAACTCATACTTACCGTTCTCCATTCTTCTTCCTATCTGAAGATGTGGCTTCCTCCATTCGGAGTTGTGTGACCTGACCGCATACACTCTGCAGCATTGGAAGCAGGTCTGGGTTGATCGTGCCCGTTTCAGAGCTCAGCAGGGCAGACATGGCATCAGGGATCTGGTTCTGGTTGCTGGTAGACAGAAGCTGCCCGAGGCCAGATGGCAGATTTGGGCCTGACTCCGCCCCTGCAGAACTGGAAGGCCCACCTCCTCTTGACAGACAGCTCAAAGCTCCTCCTCCCATCAGCAGAGGAATGAATCCATTGAGCATATCTGATTTATTCTGGACACAACACACACAAAGAACGATTGTTCAGTTGTGATGAAGCTTTGTGCTGGCTTTTTTTCCACAAAGCCACAATTGTCCAAAAAACTCTGTATGAAAATGAACATGTTTAAAACAGAAAAGAAAAAGGGAGAAAATAGAAAAAATATGTATTATGCTAATAAAATACTAAAACTAGAGGTTATGAGAGAAAATCTATTAAAAAAAAAAAAAAGAATACTTTCCTTTACTATACTTCACATACACACTACCGGTCAAAAGTTAGGAATATTTTTTAAGTTTTTGGAAGTCTCTTATGCTCACCAAGGCTACATTTATTTGACCAAAAACACAGTTAGAATAGCAATATTGTGAGATATTATTACAACTTTTAAAAGAATTTTAAGATGTAATTTATAAATAAAAAAAAAAAATCATTTATCCCTATGATGACAAAGATTAATTTTTCAACAGCCATTATTTCAGTTCAGCATTTAATATATGCTGATTTGGTGCTTAAGACACATTTCTTAATATTATCAATGCTGAAAATAAGTTTTTTTTTGTGGAAACTGGCATTCAAAATTTTAAGGTATGTAGACTTTAAATAAATAAATACTTTTATTAAGCAAGGATGCCTTAAATTGATCAAAGATTTATAATGTTCTTCATGTTAGAATGATTTCTGGAGGATCTTACATTATATTAAAACATTTTAAACTGTAATAATATTTCAGAATATCGTTTTTTTTTTACTCTATTTGTCATAAAATAAATGAAGCCTTGCTGAGCACAACTGACTGACTTTCAAAAAAAAAAAAAAACAAACAAAAAATTACTGCTTACAGGTACAAGAGATTCTACACAGGAAAATTTGTGTGGAGTTTATAATATAAACTATTTTTAAAAAGCCCAGAGCAGTGGTGATTCTGCTGTAATAAGAGACTGGATACAGACCTTTTGCTGGCACTGAACCAGCTCCATGAGATTCTGCGCTCCTGGTGAAAGGGTGGTGCCCATCTCCTCCATCATCGTCTGCACACGCTTAAGGTCAATGCCTGGGTCTATACTCGACCCACCTTGTCTGTCCTTGAGCATTTCCAGTCCCACACCCACATGGACGATAGCCACAGATGAGCGGCCACCGAGAGAGAGCAGCTGTACAGAGACACCACACCGATGCTGAGCCAACGGAGATCAGTTTGTGTGTTTGCGATGAAAGCCTGAATATTATTTTTAGCTTTCTTTACCTTCACCTCACAGGATGCAACAGGGTTTTCCAGCACCAGATGATTCCTGTAGAAATGCCTCTTATCTTCAGAACTGACAAGAGAAAAAAAAAAAAAAAAAACAACAAAAAAAAAAACAGAAGAATCAGCAATAGTCTTCTAAATTAATAACTATTGCACTAATTCAGCAAGATACTGAGATGAATCCAGAGCTGTAACTGGGTAGTAACTAATTACATGTGTACTCGTAATTACAGTAAATTACACGTCATAACCAGATTAGAGTTTCTTGTAATGGATTACATGATTACATATTATTCACACAATGGCAGTAAATCATTCATAATTTATTATCTACAATTTTTACATTGTTACTTCTAAAAATCCTACATGCTTCTGAATTTAGGTATACAATGCAGCTCTCAGACAATTAGGCCATGTATGAGAAAAACAGTTATGCAAGTTACTGAACACTGGTGATTTATGGTTTATTGCATTTAATGATGTTATCACAAAATATAATTTTCTTGCTCTTTTCTTTTTAATATCAATAATATATGTTTAATGGTAAGTTTAAAACATGTTAAATAAAAAAAAAAAGTAATCTAAAAAGTAGTTAGAATATATTACCTAAAATGAGTCACCTAGATTACATTACTAAATAGTTTTCGTCATGTAATCTATAGTAGTATTTATTTTATTTAATGCCATGTCAACATCTTAGGCTATTTTCATGGCAAAATTATCCCTTGAAGTAAGTGTAAAAGGCACATACTCATCAGGTTGTGATCTTTGAACTTCCTCTCCACGGCAGGTGCCACAGTAATCTCCAGACAGTGAGTACACTTCAATAGTGCGGGCTTCACTGACAACCTGAAGACTGCTGATCACAGATGCAGAGTGAGGTGTGCACAGAAGTGTGACAACACATGGCGAGCCCTCCTCAGCTCTCTCCAGACAGACAAGGTCACACCTGTGAAAAATACATTCACAAAATGACAAGTCACCTTATATATTCATTTTTTTTTTTATTTTATTTT
>JAHKKF010522436.1:0-15384 GCA_019740295.1 Labeo calbasu
TGAAGTGCCTGAAGATTCCCACCCCTACAAGTAACACACTGAATTGAAAGTGAAATTTTGATGTATTCTGCCTCAGATGAAAAATAAAAGGAATAGCAACTGAGTTTATATCTCACAATTCAGACTTTTTTCTCACATTCCAGAGTTTAAAATCTTAACATCTTAATAATATCTTATCTAGAATTGCATGTTATAAACTCTGAATTCTAACTTTGTCACAATTCTGCATTTATATCTCACAAATCTGAGTTTAAGCAATTTTGCAATTCTTAGTTTATAAAGCTAGAATTGTGAGAAAAAGGTCTGAATTGTGAGATAAATCTCAATTACTGTATACTTTTATTTTTTTGTGGAAACAGGCTTCTTTAATTAAGACTGAAATAGTATTTTCCTAACAAAATGAACTCAAACAATCTCTTATTTACAACTTAGAAAAAAAAAATTACAGTGTAGTATAATAGATCACATGCTGTGCTTATAAACCATAATTACGGCTGACTGGATGAGGCAAATCTGATCTTTTAATGTTATATTAATGTGCCAAGTTGCTTAGCAGCAGCCTACAAATTTATTACCAATAATAAATCATGGAGAAAGTTAATTAGGAATATTATAATGTCTGTTTTGTGGCATTCCTCAAAGTCATAAATTCATAACAATGCAAAGTCACTAATACTGTTTTGATTCGATTGCGTCATTTAGTCTTTTCACACTTTTTTATTGATTTTTCATACAATGGGCTAGTCATCTAGTCTGTGTTATTAAGCAGTGTTTGTGGTCATTAATTGAGTTTGTTGTGCAGGTGTCTCTCTGCAGTCCAGTTTTCGTGTCTCCTGTAGAGATGGAGCTCATTAACAGATCCTGAGCTCTTGATAAAGCGCCCAGATGAGAGCCATTACAGCGAGAGGAAACTTTCATTCTGCTAATTAGAGCAGCAGCAAATGCCTCTCACAACCCAAACGCTTTATCAGTGAAATTACACTATAACTGATTAAAAGAATACAGTGTCTGTGGCTATGAGAAACATGCTAATTCGAGTAATTTAGACTTCAGAGCATCTTAATCATGAATTAACAGCTCGGTGTGTGCGTGTGTTTTACCTTTGACGCTGACTTTGTGCTCTCCAGTGCCGGGGTGTGAGATCAGGTCCACCTGGATGGCGACCTCCCCGATGGATCCAGACGTGGACTGACCTGGAATCAGTTTTGAGATGAACATAACATGTCAGATAAGAGCATGCATTAAAAACTGTACACACAACAAAAACCACAAAAAATACATGCACAAAAAATGAAAGCAACTAAAGTTAATAAAGTTAACTTTAAAGAAAGTTAGAGACCTGCAAATTCTTTAGGGCTGTTTTGAGAAAAAAGATTAAAATATGAGGCATTGCTACCTTTAAGAAAAGTCAATATAATCTATCCTGAGAGATTCATTTCCCCCTGATTCGTCTTTAAAAGCTGTAGACTGTCAAACCCTGTGAATTCACAATCCCATAGCTCTAGTCTTATGGATTTCAGGATGGTTGTTGGACGGTGTACTTTTGGAAAAATTAAACACTATTCTCATTGGAGTAGATTCAGACAGATCGCTCCTGAACGGGAGAGTAATGGAGGAGTAAACGGTGTGTTTTGTATCTTTGCATTTGCCCTTCAAGGTTTGCAGCAAATAGGGAAACTGTCAAGGCCACATTTGGCCAAACAAACTTGAGAGCGCATGACACACGTCAGCTAAATGAACGACTACAGAATGACCTACAGCGTCCACGGCAGACATCAACAATCAATCACGATTGGATTAACCTCGTCTCCGCTTTCATTTGCTCTCTGACCTCGTAACAAACGCCCGCTTTCATAAAGACGCGCTGTGGCAGATGCCTGAAGAATCTGATTTATTTTCCAGGCCACATTTATATACAGAAATGAAAAAAAAAAGTTTATGCTACTAAATATTAATAAAGCTGGTACAATTCCAATTAATGATAATTATTAGTAAATCAACAGGTGGTAAATACAATTTACAAAAGGAAAATAATTGCTAACTAGCAAAATAATATTAATAAAAAAAAGTCTAATAACAAACAATAAAATACATGTAATATATTATATTGTATTGTTATATCTAGTATAGAAATAGCTAACATTTATGATGACTTACAGTTTTACCAGTAGACTTTATTATTATCATTAAATTAAAAACATTATTTGCTAGGAAAATAACGGCGTTATAGTAAAAAAATATACACAATATATTATAATAATAATAACAATAATAATAATAATAATTATTATTATTATTAAATTATAATAGTAAATCAACAGGTGGTAAATGCAATTTACAACATTGTCTGCAAGAAAAATAATTGCGAACTAGTAAAATAACAAAAACAAATTATAATTATAACAAATAATAAATTAAATTAAATATATTATATTGTATTGTTATATATAGTATAGAAATAGCTAACATTTATGATGACTTACAGTTTTACCAATAGACTTTATTATTATTATTAAATTAAAAACATTATTTGCTAGAAAAAATAGCTGCTTTGTAGTAAAAAAAATATATACACAGAAACAAAAATATACTACTACTACTAAGAATAATTATTATTGTCATCATTATTATCATTATTATTATTATTATTATTAATAATAAAGTATAATAGTAAATCAACAGTTGATAAATATAATTTACAACATTGTCTGCAAAGAAAAAAATTGCTAACTAGTAAAATAACATAAAACAAATAATAAGAGTAATACATTATGATTTATATTTAATATATTATATTGCATTGTTATTACATATTACAGAAATAGCTTAGATTTTTGACTTCTTACAGATTCGCCATAAGACTTTATTATTATTATTAAATTAAATATATTATTTGCTAGGAAAAGAACTGCTTAATAGTAAAAAAAAAAATATAAAAAAATTATAATAATAATAGTATTCTACATATTATATAAATTATATTGTTATACAAATAAGTCTCTTATATAACTAATATACTACAATATTTATATAGTATAGTATTATATAAAAACATTTCTTCTTTCTATTTTAAAATGACTTAAAATATATATACATAAAACTATTACAATAATGCTACATATGATAAAATCTGAAAAATACTGTCATCACCAGAATTTTATTGCATGAACTTTTGCATAATTTTGACTTTAAGCGTTTTGTCCTGATTTTAAAGGGTTTATGAAGAATCAAATTTTCATTGATCTTCTGAGGCTTTCAGGACTCCGAACTTTCTCCATTGAATTATGAATCTTTTACAATGCGATTCAGTTTTATAAAACTTCTCAGAAATGACCTCAAGGAGAAAACTTAAATAATAATGATGAAAAATACATGATATGACGCTAAAATCAAAACAGTCTCTCCTCTCCTCTGTAGATGATCAGATTGAAAAAACTCCCATCCAGAATCATTCAGGTTGACTCTGAACTCTAGTGACAGGCTCTTGTCCGTCTTTCAGACCCACGAGACACATTTTCAAAGACAAAGAAATAAACCTGTCTCTGGAGGGATTTTAAAGTGAGTCCAAAAAGAAGGAGTGTGTGGAAACTGAGATTTACTGTAGTCACGTATCAGCTCATGAAATGAAGGAGATTTCCCCTGATTACTTGCAGAACTAGTTTGAAGGAGTCAGAGGTCACGGCGAACTATGGAAGTGCTTATTAAATTGTGTTGGTATTTCTGCATAGATAGAGTTCTTCTTCTGGAGATGCACATATCATTTAAATCAAGATGAAGTAAGCTGCTTTATATTTCTCAGCGGGTTTGCACATCATCACATACAGTTTCATAATCACACTGAAATGCAGGACAACTTATCTAGGAAGATGCACACAAATACATGTACACCTGTAGCTTTTGGTTTTTCGTACGTTATCTATAAATAACAGGTGAATTTAGAATAATAATAACACACACAGGAGGTGAAAATTTTGAAAAAGTTTTTTTAATGAATTTGAAAGAAGCCTCTTTTGCTCACTAAGGCTGCGTTTATTATGTAAAAAATTGCAGTAAAAACAGTAATATTCTGAAATATTTTTACACTTTGAAATAGCTGTTTTCTATGTAATATATTGTAAAGTGTAATTTATTCCAGTGATCAAAGCTGAATTTTCAGCATCATTACTCCAGTCTTCAATGTCACATGATCCTTCAGAAATCATTCTAATATGCTGATTTGCTGCTCAAGAAACATTTCTGATTATTATCACTGTTAAAAACAGTTGTGCTGCATCATATTTTTGTATTTACTGTCTTTTTGATCAGCTTTGGTCAGCATAAGAGACTTCTTTTAAAAACATTAAAAATGATAACTATTCCAAACTTTTGACTGCCAGTGTATGAATACATAAATAATGCTGTTAGATTCCATTTTTAGCCCAGCTGGTTTTTCTGAAAGTGCAAAAAAAGAGTAAGTGTGACTGTGACGTGTCCGCTGTGTAAAATCCCTAGAGATTCTCCATCAGAACTAAAAGAGCCCCAGATATCCAAGATATCCATCACCTGCTCCGACAGAAAACCCCAGAACTGCAGTGATGAATAACTCTAAACGTGAAGTTTGATAAATTATAAACAGTGTATGGGGAGGTAAACACACACACACACACACATACACACACACACACAACTCTGCATCACACATTAGAAATTATATTCTGTCTGCAGCCTTTGGCCGCATGAGAGATAGAGAGAGAGTTGTGTTCATACTATACAATATATCAGTGTTTTGAAACAGTATGCGCCAATAAATGTTTCAGTTAGTAGTACGGTTGTCACATGACCTCATGTAGTTGCATGTTGAGAAAAATCTACTAATTTGTAAAATAAAGAGTTTGCCAAACTTACAGTATGAAAGTAAATTGAATAGAATAAAGTCAGTTCAAGGGAACTGCATTGTGGGATTTGGTGCCTCTTTTCTAGGTCTGAAATGATTCCTTGAGTAACTCAAATACAAAAAATCATCAAGGCAGTTTAGTCCATTTACTGTAACTATAACTGGAACACTGTGTTTCCCCATGGATCATGCTCTATTTCACCAACAAATAACTATTCCAAACACAGCCACAGCACTGTTTTGCGTCTTTGAGCAACGTGACAGTGTTTCGTTCTTGAATGAATCACCCGTTAAATGATTTAGTTCAATCGCAACGACTCACTTACTTAACAGTGACTTGCTGCCATCTATTGGCGGTATTGATTTTACATTTAAAGTATCTTCATTTTAAAAATACATGTAAATATCAGTATTCAATGTTTTGTTTAAAATAACAAAATATTATTTATGAATTTGTAACTGCAAGTTAAATGCATACATGTCCCTCTGAGCTGAATTAAATTGTGGGTAAATAGGCCTACATCTAAATGCCTCAATTTCTTGATTTATGTTTACCTTTTTGTAAACAAGTGTGAAATAGATTTTTGAATTTTGATTCAATATATATATATATATATATATATATATTTGCATTTTGAATGTAATTTGGCAAAAAAATGCATTAAATATGTTTAGTTTTCATAGTTATTAATGTATGCAATTTCAGCAATAAAAATGTAGATTTTCTAAAAATAAAACAAATTAGTTGTTTATTTTAAGAAACCTACCTTATTTTCTCTTGTATATTTAGTATTGCTCTTTAATAAAGAAAAATAACTTCTTATCCGATTACTCGATTAATCGATAGATAATCGGTAAAATACTCTATTACTAAAATAATCGATAGCTACAGCCCTACTCTGTTTACTGTCTACATAAGCAACTGCCTTGTTGTTGCTAACTTAATCATTATTTCAAACTTCTTTATTTGAAATCACACTAAAACAAAATGTTTCAATATTATATGAAGCTTTATATTAAATATTTTAATAAATATTTTAAATGAAATAAAAATTAAGAAATGTTGCCTTAGCAACTACCTGAAACAAAATAAGCCTAAGTCTAAAATTACTAAATCTTTTGAAAAACTGAAAAAAGAAATTAAAAGAAAATAAATTAAAGCGAAAATATAATATTAATAATTATAATAATAATTAATAATAACAATTTAAATTACAAAATAAAAAAGTAAAAAAATACTAAATATTAAAATGAAAATTGAAAATATAACAAACACTAATTCTAAATAATAAATACAATAATAGAATATAAATAATACTAAAACAACAGTACTTCCAAGGCAGTATACTATAACTGGAATGCAACCTAATAAGTAGTGCTCCATCTATAATTGACTGAAATAAGTACAATTTCAGAAAAAAAGGTACAACTGGGGAAGTACCCTAAGGTAAAAAATAAAGCTAAAACATACATCTTTTTACCTATTTACCCCTAAATAAGGAGTATAGAAGTATATAGTAGTCAACATTTGAAGTGGAGCAAAACTTTTCGTCCTTCGTCCAACACCTGTTCTTGTCTTAGGACAACTTTAATGAACTTTTTTGATCCACTTCAAATGTTGACTACAGTATATTACTACCTATATATTACTAGGAGTATATATTACTACTTTAAAGGTACATACTAGTACCTAAAGTATACATATTAGTACCTTCTGAAAGAGTACCATCCCAGTGACAGTCTTAAACATACACAACACACACAAACATTTGGTAAAATAATGCATTTATAATTATATAGGACAGTTTTTATAGGTACTTTATGGTAGTAGTGGAAGGAGGAGTAGTAGTAGTATAGTTTTTAATACCATGTCAGCAACTAAGGCTATTTTCATGGCAAGAAGAAAGAATGAACGAAAGTTATGAAAGAATTTGTGCATTTTTAATCTATACTTCTCTCACTTTTTTGTGTATGTGTTTGTCATGATGCATTTTGGGATTGATGAACGAATACATGCAATACATGCAAATTCTAATACGTCTTCGAATTTGGCCAAAAGAAGTAATCAGAGTGTTGCTTATGTATGTCTAATGTTGTCTAAATAGGCAGCACACTACTTTATGTCTTGGAACTGTTTTGATAAATGTAGCAATCATTCATGCATACATAAATAGTGCATACTGCGCAAGTAAACACACCGCATACTACTTTAAACCTGCATTCTGAACAAACCCAGTGAGCAAAACTCTCACTGGAAACCCGTTTCTCTCTCTCTCTCTCCTGACAGTGAGATGTACGATCGGCTCCAGCAGGAGCACAAACATGCTCTTACCTTGAGAGGTTTGGGTGCATATATATTTCTTGATCAAGGCATCTGTGGGTTGAGTGTAAAGGCTGAGGGCGTATTTCAAGGACTTGAGATCGGGGCTCTTCTCCAGGAAGGTTTTCTTCAGACCGTTTCCACCCGCATGGAAATATTGCTGAACGGAGAAACAAACGCACTGGTTACTGAAGAGAGACTCAAACAAGCCGCTTGTTTTCTGGGATAATGGCAGGACTACTTCTACTAAGCAGCATATTTATGTCTTAATATACTGGATGAAATAAGTCAGAAATAATAGTTACCTTTCTTTTATCATAGTGTCATGAATTAAGCGAACATTGGGCTGAATTTTAATGCATTGGAGTACTTTGGTGGATGTTGATGTGTGAAAATGTTTTTCCATTGTTCTTTAAATGGGGGGGAAAATAAATAAATAAATAAAATTGTAAAAATATGGCGCATGGACATATGGTGCAGTTGCACTTAGGGTGTCCCGAGTTCGAATCCCACCTTGTGGACCTTTCATGAGCAAAACAACAAAAAACAAACAAAAAACAAACAAAAAAACAAACAAACAAACCAATATATATATATATATATATATATATATATATAATTTTTATGTGTGTATGTATTTATTGTATTTATTTATTTATTTATGTTTTATGCACTAGAAATATTGGCTAAAATAAAATATCTTATCTTACTGGCTTATCCTACAATAAAAAAAAAAAACAAAATAAAAAAAAAGTCTTTAATTTTTCACTCAGAAATTGCTAGTAAATTTCACAAATAAAGAAACATCAAGTAACACTGAATTAAACGTGAAATAATAAAGTAGAACGAGATATACGGTACTTTTTTGAAATAGTACATTTTTGTAAAATACAAATGCTTAGTTTAATTATATATTTAATTTTTATATTATATTGTATTATTAACACTATATTATAATATTTTATATTACATTAAATATTATATTTAATTCAATACTTTTTCCAAAGCCACCAACAATCTCTTCAAAAATCTTAAATAAAAATATCTTTTAATTTTTTAATAATTAAATATCTTTCATTTTGTAATAATTGTTATAATATAATAATAAAAAATATGAAAAATATGTAATAATAAAATAAAACATAATAATATAATTACAAAATAAAAAAAACCTTAATTATAGTTTCACTATCCGAGTTTGACGAGTTGAGCATATTTTTATTTCTTATAAATGCTTTATAAAAAAAAACATAGAAATTCCTACCTTTTATTATTCAACAACTGATGTGCTCAGTTTACTTTACTTGCTTTAAAAAAAGTTTTCTCTTGTTCAGTAACATTTCTTTTTGTTTGTTTGGTTGTTTTTTGTTTTTATGTTTTTTTGTTTGTTTTTGTCTTTTTTCCACTGCCATTGTTTTCCTTGGATTTTCTTCTCAGTTCTTCTCACCTATCTACTGTTTAGCATTAAAAAAAAGTATAAAAATATTTAAAAAAAAATAAACAATACATTTTATCTGTATAGCATTGTTTATATCTTAAATGTGATTTAAAAATACACGTAAAAATTGCCAGTATCAAGTCAAAATACATCATATTTTCTGCAAATAAGTCTTATAATATTAATATTATATAGGCAACCTCTGTCGTGCTAATTTAGATTAACACAGTTGGTTTAAAATTTGTCTAATTTAGAAAAACAAACACGAAAAAAAAATCACAGACGTGTAAAGAAAAGTAAATTTAATTAAGATGCATCATATTCTCTGCAAAAGAGTCTTAAACTATTATTTATTTTAATAATGTTTTTCATTTTAAATATTATCCATCTGAATGTCTACCTATTGAATGTCTATAACTATTGTTTGGCATTTCTAATGTTTTGCACATCTGAATATTATATAGTTTTCCCTCCACTTTGACCTTATAAAAATAAATAAATAAATATTTATCCATATGAATGTCTACCTATCTACTGTTTAGCATAAAAAAAAAGTATAAAAATATTTTAAAAAATAAACAATACATTTTATCTGTATAGCATTGTTTATATCCTAAATGTGATTTAAAAATACACGTAAAAATTGCCAATGTCAAGTCAAAATACATCATATTTTCTGCAAATAAGTCTTATAATATTAATATTACATAGGCAACCTCTGTCGTGCTAATTTAGATTAACACAGTTGGTTTTAAAGTAGTCTAGTTTATTTTAGTTCAGGACACCACAGTCCAGGAGTTAGTAATCTGTACTTAATCTGTGTTTCAGAAAGCAATTTTTTAAACCATGATTAACTATTCAAGATTAAGCCTACTCCTGGAGAACAGAAATCATTTCATAGAAGCACAGGACTGTTCTATTGTGAATATTGTGCATTGACTGACTGCATATTGTGACTATGACTAAATACTGCCATTCAGAACCATCAGAACAGACCATGAACTGAACATCATAAATGAGACGCTCTCAACGGAGAGTGACCACAGACGCTGCAGTAATATTCATGCCTTCACATGGTTAACTGAGTTAATCCTGAGTTAACGGTGGGACGTGAGACCGATAACATCTGTCAGCTGAACACAATCAGATCAGGGTTAAACAGAAGCCCAGAAAACACGGTCCACCGCTGGACACGAGTGTGAGGAGACGACTGGCATTTGATCAGATCTAGTTTATTATTCTATTAGCGTAAGGGCCGATTAGAGAGTGAGCGGTGAGGACGGAGCGCTGACGTTTTCATGTCTGCCGTGATTGAGACAGATGAGATTTCCACCGAGGAATCAATCGCTCCGGCTCTGAGGAAAGGGCAGGTGCCATTTTCAATGCTTGCATTTAGTTTTTCCCTCACTTTGACCTTAATAAAATTAAATAGATAGGTAGGTTGCTAAATAAAACTTGAAATGCGTACAGAAATTATATACATTTTTTAAAAATCGTATTTTCTTTCTTTTTTCAGTTTGTTGGCTCTTAGTTGTTTCAAGGTCTGTGTGACGAAATGCGGTAAACGGCGTCTTATTGTCTGCTGATGAAGGCCTCTGGCTGTGAGCTGGACTCTAATTGAGCCCATGATGAATGGCTGATGTGGTTTGTTGGCTGTATTGATTGGTCAGGACGAGCATCGCTTTGGTAATCATACAGAATAAAGCATAAACAAGATTTGGTGAAACTCATCAGAGAAGCAGATTGTTCAGTGCACATATTAAGGATCGTGTTTCTTCATGTGCTTTCATGTGCTGATCAGATCAGTCTTTGTGTTGTGAAAATACATGAAATGCACTGGATTTCAAATGCATGCTTTTTTGATCTTCTGGTGGCCCATTATTTCAGCTGCATTATTCATATAGAGATTTTTTCTATCGTGCGTTTGAGAGCGGTGGCGAGGAGGAGCCAAAGGCCCTGCTTTATTGCATTCATTTATTTATTTTTTGTTTAATGTAAGTTCAAGATCTATTTGATGTTCCATCTGTCATTTACAGATATATATATTGCATGCATTTACCTCAGAAGATCAACAACACATATTAATATTATCATATTTTTGTATGTAGTACTTGTGAAGTCACATTCATTTTTATTTCCCCCAAAATAATATTTACAATACATAAAATACATAGTTGATTTTTTTATTTAAAAAATGTACATTTCCGAATGATCCAAAAATAGAATTTCTTTCATTATAAATAAAATTAATTTATTATATTATATTATATTATAATTTTATATTTCCTGTTTTATGCATAATTCTAACAAGATATTGAGGCTTATAATTAAAAACACACAAAAAATGTAAAAATGCAAAAAAACAAACACACAAAAAAATCACAAATGTGTAAAGAAAAGTGAATTTAATTCAAGATACATCATATTCTCTTCAAAAGAGTCTTAAAATATTATTTATTTATTTTAATAAAGTTTTTCATTCTAAATATTATCCATCTGAATCGAATCTACCTATTTAATGTCTATAACTATTGTTTAGCATTTCCATTGTTTTGCATATCTGAATATTATATAGTTTTTCCTTCACCTTATTAAATAAAATAAAATAAATATATAAAAACAAAACAATTGAAAAAAAAAATTGTATAGCATTGCTCATGTCTATCTAAAAAAAAAAATTAAAATTGAAAATATCCATCGAAATATTTATCCATATGAATGTCTTCCTACTGTTTAGCATTAAAAAAAAGATAAAAATATAAAAAAAATAAACTATACATTTTATATGTATATCATTGTTTATATCTTAAATGTGATTTAAAAATATACATAAAAATTGCCAATGCATTAAGAAAAATACATTTAAGTCAAAATACATCACATGCTCTGCAAATAAGTCTTATAATGTTATTATAATATTATAATGTTATTTTAATAATATTGAGATATTTGAATGAATTTTTTTAAGTGCATTTATTCATCGATTTATTCATGTTTAAAAAGACCTCAAAACAAAGACATCAGACTGTGATTGTTCTCTTCGTCCTCTTTTTATCTGTCTGTGTCTCTTTTGTTCCCACTCACACATTAATTATTATTCTCATTAATCTCAGCAGATATCTGCACCTCGAGCAGAGAATCCCGAGCTCATCTCTGCATGCGGCCGTTTCCAGCTCCAAAATTTTACTCACGGCTTTTGTGAACTTCCCTAATTAGCTTGAGCCCTCAGAATACCAATGAGCCAAATTCCCTCGCCATGACTGATCTCAACAGGGGGGAACGACTGAATCAATAATATCTCTGATGCTGCATGTACTGTGTGTGCAGCTCGCATGCACATTTACACCACAGCTAAAGTCATTATAATCACACATGCATGTGTTTATATGTGTGACATAAGTAAATAAAATCCACTCCACACGCTTTAGCTGAAGAAAATGTGGTTTGGAGGTGGGAAAATCATCACTTAACTTCAAATCATCACTTAAACCTGATGCATTTCAGGAAAAAGGATGTTTCCGTTGCACGAAATTGCTCATAAATGAGTTTCTGCATGCACTGCATTGCACTCCAGAGGCCTGGAGAGGAACTGAAAGCATCGAGTATACAATCACAGCACAAACTAGCAATTAGCCTAATGATGATCAGTCTTAATTTGAATTTGTAGCATCAGTCTAAGCAGCAGTTCATGCAACTGGCCTCTGAATCAGAGGAGAAGACTGAAAAGAGTGAAATGCCGATACCTTGATGGTGGGAAGCACTAAATCCATGGCGGCACATTGTCGAGGGCTCAGACTGCGAGCTTCCTCCCGGATCACATGCTCCTGAAACACACAGAGAAAAAAGAGAGTGATTTACTGCATTTAGATTAACACTGAAATGTACTTACACTCTTTTCCTCAACCCATTTCCAACACTGGTTGAGCAATGTAAACTACCCCAAGTTAAACAGTTTTGATAAAATACCATCGGATAGACCTCCAGTAAAACATTTATTTATTTACTTATTTTAGTTATATTATAAAAAAAATATTTTTAGTTATAAAATAAAATAGTTTATTTTATGAAGAGCGTATATATTTTAGTTTATAGCTAAAATAAAATAAAATAAAATAAAATAAAATAAAATAAAATAAAAGTTTTCATCAATTTCCAAAGCTGGTCAGTCTAAACTACCATATGTTTTGATAAAATACCATGCACAAAATGACTCATTTAGATAGACCCCCAGTAAAATATATATATTTTTGTTGATTTATTTTAGTTATAAAATATACAATATTTTAATTTGTTTTAGTTATAAAATAAAATATTTTCTTTTATGAAGAGCATATATATTTTAGTTTATAAAAAATTAAATAAAAAGTTAAATAAAAAATAAAATAAAATAAAATAAAATAAAAAACTTTCCTCATCCATTTCCAAAGCTGGTCAAATGAAATGCCATGCACAAAATGACTCGTTCAGATAGACTCCCAGTAAAATATTTATTTATTTATTTTAGTTTTAAAATATTATAAAATATTTTAGTTTATAGCTAAAATAAAATAAAATATTTTCCTCCATCTATTTTCAATGCTGGTCAAGCTAAACTACCTCATGTTAAACCATTTTGATAAAATAGTGCATAAAATAATTCTTAAAGTTCAGATTTGATCAACATTTTTATTTTTCCATTACCTATTTTTATTTATTTTAGCGCTAAAATAAAATATACAAGCCATCAAGTAAATTAATTATAATTTTTATTTTGTTCTAGTTCCAAAAAAAACACTTTATGAAGGGCATATATATTTTAATTTATAGATGAAATAAAATAAAACAAAATAACATGGCTCTGAGATTTGCTTGACATAAAATATATAAGACTCCCAGTAAAATATTATTATATTTTATTTATTTTTTGGAACAAAGTTATTAAATATTTTATTTTGTTTTAGTTATTTTTATTATTTATTTTATGAATGGCATAAAACATTAAATTATAGCTAAAAATTATAGCTAAAACATAAAATAAAATAAAATAAAATAAAATAAAATAAAATAAAATAAAATAAATATTTTCCCTCCATTATTTATTTTATTTTTATATAAAATAAAAAATATAAGCCAATTATATTATTATAATGTACTATTTACCTTTATTTTGTTCTAGTTATAAAAAAAAATAAAACATGTAAGGCTTATATATATATATGAGCATTCAGATTTGCTAGACATATTTGCTAGTTCTTTCCTTTTTCTAAAACACCTTAAGACCAACTGTTTTCAAAAATTTTCTCCATCTTCTCCAGTTAATTTCAACACCAGAACCCTGCCCATGACATAAGATGTAGGACGTAAACCCAAACAAAATTTCAGGATTTATAAGGATGGCTAGTGTGCGTTAGTCTTTTAATATGAGTTTTGCACACATTTTTTTCTTGGAGCATCTTACCGCTCGTCAGAATCAAAGGTGACAGCTCCCAGAAGACTCTGTGGCCTCACCATGATTTAAGATGAGAAGTCAGGCATTTCATTTAATCTTACAGGTCAATGGCGGTGCAAACTTTAATACAAATAAGCCTGAGAGTGATAACAGGGCAGCGTGTGACTGAACATTAATCCACATCAAATCAGTGTAAGTTCATCTGTGTGTGCAGGAAGAGCTGATTTTGCCCATAGACTTCTCTCAGCTTAAGGTCACCTTTTTAGAGAAGCGTCCTCACCTTTAGCACTTGGAGTGAGTGTATTGATCAGCTGTTAAAACGGTCCGTACATCCACTGACAAACCTCTGTTTTTAGGTCACTACACTCATTCAGACTCACTGCACATCAGTGACCAATACATACACAAACACACTAGAGGTGAAACACCGAATGCACATTTTATAACTCGTTGTGTGATAAATGTTACTGACTGGATGTGTAACAAAAACACGTTAGCAGCAGAATAAGGTACAGTAATCAGTAGAATAGTGAAAGCTTTTTGAATTTTTGTCTTGTTTTTAAGAACAAATGTTTCAACATTCTTAAATCAAGATACATTAAAATTTAGAAGTTTTTTTTTCCTGAAAAATCTGATCAATTTGACGTGTATTTTTGATTACAACAAGAAAGATATCTTCCAATGTAGTAAAAAAAACTTTTTTCTTCGTTTTTTTAACCCCATTGTGAGTTTTTTTTAAATAGTTTTTAATATTTTTTATTATTTTTTATGGATTATTTTATATTTTTTTAGGGCTGTCAAACGATTAAGCGCATACAAAACAATAGTCTGAGTTTGCCTAATATATGTGTGTTCTGTGTGTAATTATTATGTATATATAAATACACACAAATTCATGTATATATTTAAGAAATATTTACAAGTATATGTATTTATTATATTTTTTTTATAATTTTTTATTCTATATAAATTTAAATATTTTGTACATAACATATATCTATTTAAAAAATATACATTAATTTGTGTGTATTAATATTTACATAATAATTACACACAGTACTCACATATATTAGGCAAAGTCAAACTTATTTTATATTTATATATTTACTTATATTTATTTTGTATGCGATTAATCGCGATTGATTGTTTGACAGCCCTTATATTCTATATACACTACCGTTCAAAAGTTTGGGGTCAGTACATCAGTACAGTCATTTTTATTGTTTCTTTCTTTCTTTTTTTTTTTTAAGAAATTAATACTTTTATTCATCAAGGATGTATTAAGTTAATAATTAAAAGTTTATTAAAAGTTAATAATAAATAAT
>JAHKKF010522438.1:1235-11759 GCA_019740295.1 Labeo calbasu
CTTGTGGTGTGAATGTAGCCATTCTCTCAGAAGTTCTTTGTGTGGCCATAGTGCCTGTTGGGTGGAAGATGACGACATTTTTTGCCACTTGCTAAGTTAAAGGACTAGTTCATCCGATTCTGATTCTGACATAATGTACTAACCCTCATGTCAATAAAAAAAAAAAGTGCACTGCTAGTGTGTCATTTTGCTCCCTCCCACTGCATGAAACAAACGCAGACTGAGCATTTTACGCATGCAGGGATTTAACTGCAGCTACACTCATCCCTGATCCTATTGCTCTACATATAGACATGATAAAAATACTGAAGTGAAAGAAAAGTGGAGAATACACATGGGTGCCACTTTTTTTGTACAGAGAATGTTTCCCATGTTTAGACCAAGTCTTTTTATTTTGTCATGCAATGAGTGTTTAATTTTCATGCCATCTGTGAACTGTGTTTGCGTGTGTATAATAACCAGAGGGTTTTCTTCAAAGACACTACAGCATATTTACAGAAGCAGTCTTGTTCCCTCTCTGTTTTATTAATGTGATAAATTTGTCTGTTTCTCCACCAGGTTCATTATCCAGATGTGGAGAGAGTGGAGTGGCTAAATAAGGTGAGATAATTATTAGATAATAATTGCCTGTCCTTCATCGTTTCTAAGTAATCATCATCAAGCACTCTCGTACACATGTGTCCGCAGTCAGTAGTAATCTGGAATCTGATACCCTCTAACACTGGTTGTGCGCTGGTGCTATAATCCAGTGTGCTTTGCTTGTGTTACACTACATGTAGCAACCCTTTTTCTCCCTCTGTGTCAAAATCAGTGGCTTTTAAAAATATTCATTGTGCGTATACATTCAGTGGCTCCCAGCTTTCAGAAAACATGTCTGATTTGAATATTTCATTGGCATTTTGCCCAGCGGTGTAATTTATGTACCTAAATGGCTTCATGCTTCTGCAAAGCATGCCTGCAACATTCAAAGTCATGCAAAACTATTTACATGAAACACTGCAGAATCTCTGATGTTTTTAAACAAGACAAAACTGAGGATTAAAAGGATTAAAACTCTTACAGTGCTGTATCGATACTAATATTACAACCAAAATTTTCACACATGCATTTTGAAACTCATGAATGTGATATACATCATATTAATGTAAAAACATGTTTAATTCTGTCTCTTTTTCGATATTTGGCTATCTATATCTCTTAGATATTATTTGTTTGCTCTCAAGCACGCTGTCCTACATTTATTTTTGAATAATTGTTTGTGCTGTTCCAGTGTGGCTACCTGTTCTGTTGTCGTGGAGAATAGTTTCCAAATGCCCAGAGTATTTACAGTTAGTCAAGTTACAACATGTTCTCAAGCCTGTTTGAATGAAAGCTGTGAACCTTGTATCACACAACTTTGTTGTGGAAAAAATACATTTTGCATACACTGAAGATTTTGTTTTTAACAAATGTAGTCAAGAGAGTATCTAACAACATTTAAACTTTTCTGATAAATGGTGAGTTTCAGACCAGCTTATTTATTATACTCATGTCAGTAGCAGTAACAAATGAAGATCACTTGTACTGAGCAGATACACTCTTTGTCTTTCAGACAGTGAATCAGATGTGGCCTTACGTGTGTCAGTTTGTGGAGAAGCTGTTTAGAGGAACAATCGAGCCAGCAATCAAAGAAGCCAATGCCCACCTCAGTACATTCAGCTTTACCAAGATTGATCTCGGAGATAAGGTATGCGTGCTCACAGCCTGTGAACATTTAATGCTCTCAAAGTGCGTCCTGTTAAGACAACAGGTGAATCTTTGTTTGTAGCGTTTAATAAAATATTAGTCAAGCTGGCTTGGACCAATCTGGCTCACACTTTATAGACACCAACATATTGCATGCACTTTTTTGGCTCCTTTCCCTCTCAGTCAGCTAGTGGTTGAAAGGGTTGGTTCACTCAAAAATGAAAATTCTGTCATTAATTACTCGCATTCATGTTATGCCAAACCCGTAAGACCTTTGTTCATCTTCTAAACACAAATTAAGATATTTTTGATGAAATCCGAGAGCTTTCTGACGCCAATGCAAGTACTACGTTCAAGGCCCAGAAAGGTAGTAAGGACATCGTTAGAATAGTCCATGTGACATCAGTGGTTCAAACGTAATTTTATGAAGCAACAAAAATACTTTTTGTGCATAAAGAACACAAAAATAAAGACTTTATTCAGCAATTTGTTTTCTTTAGTTTCTGCCGCGCATTCACGAGAGTACTGCGACGCGTAAGTTCTGATGTCGTCAGTTGCGTTGCTGTTTATGCAAGGTCAGAAAGCTCTCGGATTTCATCAGAAATATCTTAATTTGTGTAATGAAGATGAACGAAGATCTTACGGGTGTGGAATGCTTGAAGGTGAGTAAATAATGAAAGAATTTTCATTTTTGGGTGAACTATCACTTTAACATGTAAAGTTATTCAGCTCCAGAGTGTAATCTTGAAAGGGAATACCATTAGTTGGCAGCATGGTTTACCAGTGTTTACCACATGTAGCCACATTTTGTGGTTTTGCTCAGAGTCTTCTCCCCATTATTTCCTGTGCTGTCACCACTGTCCCTATTATTATTATTATTATTTTTTTTTAACTTAGTTTTTTGGGCTTTTTGTGCCTTTTATTGTGATAGGACAGTAGAGAGATGACAAGAAAGAGCTGGGAGGGGAGAGGGGAGCGGGATTGGCAAAGGACCTCAAAACGGGAATCAAACTCGGGTCGCCGTGAGCGCACGAGGCTATTGGCGCTGACATTATTATTTTTTTTATTTAATAAAAAAAAGAAAAAATCAGTAGGCATTGCCTAGACCAGTGTTTCCTAACCACTATGCCATGACAGGTTGTCAGGCGTGCTGTGGAAAAAAAAACAAACATACATCCTATCTCTATTATTTTTCGCTATTATTATTTTAAATTGGTGCTATTGGTCATAATTATGTCTGTTCGTGGGTTTTATAAATATTTAACCAATGAAAAGCATTCAGAAGAGCTTGTGACTAAACCTTGTAATGCCATTGGATCCTCAAATTGTCAGTCAAACCTCATAACTCCACCCTGCGTCCATTCAGAATGAACCATTTGAATACAGACAACTACTTATTCACAATGCAAGGGTAATGAATAAGTGAATAAGTACAGTGTTTTGTTTACTAAAGAAACTGTCTATAAATGCTAATGTTTTTGTGTGTTTGAAGAGCCTTAGCATTTGCCGTCTAGTTGTACCCAATACTTTTACACATTTTAAATATTCATTATTTTTAGAAAATGTTAAGTGCTAGTGTCTAAAACATATATAAAGCCAGAATACCAACTCTGACAACGCATTGTTTAATTATTGGAAAATTAACCCCCCACCCCCAGGTTTTTTTTTTAAGTGGAGTGCCATGGGATTTTTTACTTGGCAAAACTGTACCATGGCAGAAAAAAGGTTGGGAAACACTGGCCTAGCCCAGTCACTAAATATAACTCAATATAGGCGCAATGGATTTTATAGACATATAAATAATTGAGCTATTTTAGCTTTTTTAAACATTTAGAAATATTTATAGACACAGTGGAAGTACAGAATGACAGTGTTTTTAACAATTTAAGGGCATGCTAAAAGTGTTCAACATATATATATATATGTATATTATTTTTATATATACATTTTTCATACACTTTTTTTTTTTCTTATCTTATCTTTATCTTATCTTTTTTATCATTTTGTTGCTCCTCTAGTCAGGCAAATGGCTAGCCACCCAATCTGAGGCAATGACATTGCACTAGTACTTTTGTGCGTACATCTAGTTACGGCAGATGACAGCGTTTCAGCTCTTTGAGCCTTTGAATAGTAAGAACAGACTGTGCTTCAGCAGACCACTGCTATAAGACACAGTATACATTTCATACAACTCTGTAAATATAACTAAGCATTAATTCAAAAGCCTCTCTAAACATTTCATTGTGTAAATTATGTATTAGCCAAGAGTTTACAATGGGATTTAATGCTGTTATAGCCTGTACTGTGAGGGCATGAAACATGCATGCATTGTGTTGTCTTTTATTCAGCAAGTAAAATGTCTAAACAAATAAAGCATTTGCATCAATTTTCCAGAGGAAATGTATAAGTGGATTGAAAGTCAATGCTGTATAATTTCTCATACTATGAATATATCACTAAATTGATCTAGTTAGTATATAAAACTATGTTTTATTCAAAGACTGTGTGTGTCATTTGTGGTATAAGACCATCTTGCGTATCTTTTTTTTGGAGATAAGACATTGCTTGATTACTTAACACTAAAAAGTCATTGCACTAAAAAGCTATATATTGCATCAGGAGTAGGACGGTTGACGTAAGAAATTTAAACCTTTTGGAAAAGCTGACCAGCTGTCAGATGGAAATAGTTTATGTTGTCAGGGCTCTGTGGAGGAATGCGTGCTGGTTAAAGAAATGTCAACCCCCTGACGGGGCATCTGTGCTCATCTCTGTCACAGCCTCTCAGAATCAATGGGGTCAAAGTTTACTCCGAGAACGTGGACAAACGGCAGATCATCATGGACCTTCAGATCAGGTGACGTCACATTACATATGCAGTGCTGATCTTTTGATCTTTTATTTAACTTTCTGGTTGCCCAGCAGGTTTTAATATTTGACTTTTCTTTTATAGCTACGTTGGAAATACTGAAATCGATGTAGATGTCAAAAGGTACTACTGTAGAGCAGGGATCAAAAGTATACAGGTATATTGTTTTATCTTCTCATTAAACATTTTAGAGTGATGTTCTCTGATCTTGTGCCATATGAAGCAGTAGGATTGTATTCTCCACTGTTATTTGTTCACAACACATATACAGCGGCTCTGTTATGTATGGCATCTTCCATCTTCCATGACTCAATGGATTATGCTAGCCAAGGCCAGAGGGTTAATTTGTTGGCTACAGAGAAGCTCTTTCCTATATTGTGATGCAACCACGTGTTTCATGGAAGGAATCCAGTCGACTGTAGAACGGAGCCTATTTTTATTTTTACAGAAAGGGTGTGTGTGTATTTATAGGGAGGCGTGTAACCAAATACTAAAATGCCCTTGTACCGTTTGTAGTGCGTGATCAGATACATACACGCATGACCGTTTTGTACATGATTTATGGACTTGTTTCATTCTGTCTAATGCATAGCAGAGTAAACTCTCTGTGTGACAGCATGCTGTGTTTATGTATGATGTATTTTTTACTATATAGCAAGGAGGTCTATAATACCTGGAGAGAGCTGTTAGCGTTCCCATTTATCTCTGCGAAGGAAGTGTGATGCTGCCATCTTTACTTCATAAACACTCAGTTCCAGAGAAAAATAATAGCACATTTCATGGCTTTAAGAGTATTCATAAAATAATTAGCCTTTGGTAAAAGATATACAGTAATGTAATGAAATACTTTTGTGTTTTATGTGTCACAAAATTACATATAAACCAAAATAGATTAATAAAAATATTATGGTGGTTATTATAATCATTAGTGAGCTTTACACAGCATTAGCTCTTAATATATACACTGGCTGATCTTATAGCCCCTCTTCCACATATCATGGTTTCATAAAGGACTGCTTGAGACAGAACATTCCCTTGAGTTATTTGTTCTCATTAGCAGCTCTTTAGTAATTAATGATTGTTCAAAACAGAAGCTAATAATTCTGTTGCTCAGAGCTGAAGTGATGGCTGTGAAGGTGAAATGTCTATCACTGAGCATGTGGAGCGCTGTCAGAAGCAAAATAATAAATGCTTCAGTGTCAGGATCCTGAAACATTCATCATCAGCCTGGGGCGCATAGTGGTTAGTTTGACAGCGCTGCTCTCTCACACCAAAAATCTTTTTCTTGTTTTCCAGAAAAGAAAACCATCCTTAGAATAAAATAAATTCACCTGAGATATAAGTTTGCAGAAGATATTAAGAGTTAATGTGTTGTTTGAAATGCCGTTCTGTCATTCCATTTGAGGACTTCTAGGCTAGTAATAAAATGGGCTGTTCTTAATTAAGACAGCAATGCTTTTGTTAATATAATATGAATGCCAATTTTATTTAGCTTTTTTAGTTTAGGATCAATCAGAGCAAGGTAACCACACCAAACCTCTAGTGAGAATCTTTACTAGTGTTTTAAATTTGAATGTGATGTGTCTCTCTCCCTCTCTTTGTATGTACTTGGCCACATGTATGAATAGCTACATGGAGTTCTGCGGGTGATTCTTGAGCCGCTTTTGGGGAATATGCCGCTGGTTGGTGCTCTTTCCCTCTTCTTCCTCAAGAAGCCAGTGAGTTTATGAACTATTTATTACTACTTTAGTAATATTGTCTGTATTATTGTCTGATGAAGACTGAAGTTGCTTTGTTTCCGATAAAAGTTTGGAACTGTAATATCGGTGTGTGGACATGCATTCCCATTTTTCACATTTGCTGCCTCTTGTTCTGCACCTTTGTTTAACTTGGATTTCAGTGAGAGCATTTTCCCCAAAAAGAAACAAAACATGTTTCTGCCGACTATATAAAGATCTTGGTGAGTGCTAGGAAGAAAGGATCTCAAGGAAAGAGTGTCTTAAGGACATCTGATGAGATAGCTATCAAATAAGGTTGTAAATGCTAAAGTAGATAAGGCAAAAGATCAGAAGGCACTGTGGAATTTGAGTGGGGAGTGGCTTGGTTCTTGTTAAACGGCAGGAAATGCTTTTAATTTCCAAATTGCGTCATAGAGTTGGTAATGACTGCATGCAGGAGACCGAGAATGTCTAGGAAGAATTGATTTTGCTTCCACCATCGGCAGCTGAATGACTTTACAATACACTGCCATTCAAAGTTTGGGTTCAGTAAGATTTTTAATTAAGATTTTTTTTTTAAATAATTGCTTATCAAGACTGAAATATTATTACAAAGTAAAATGATGTATTTCTATTTTGATATACATTAAAATCTCATTTATTTCTGTGATCAAAGCTGAGTTTTCAGCATCATTACTCCAGTCTTCAGTGTCACATGATCCTTCAGAAATCATTCTGATATGCTGTTTTATTATCAGTGTTGAAAACAGTTGTGCTGCTTAATATTTTTTGGAACCTGTGATCATGTATAAACAGCATTTATTTAAAATATAAATCTTTTCCAACAATATATACACTACTTTTCAAAAGTTTGGGGGCAGTACATTTTTATTCTTTCTTTTTAAAAGAAGTGAATAGTTTTATTCAGCAATGATGTGTGTAATTGATAAAAAGTGATAAAGTGAAACTTTACATTTTGAATAAATGCTGTTCCTTTTCACTTTTTATTCATCATAGACTCCTAAAAAGGAGCATGTTCCAAAAAAATAGTGTAGGCCTAATTCTAATAATAAATCAGCATATTAGAATGATTTCTAAAGTATCATGTGACACTTAAGACTGGAGAAATTATACTCAAAATTCAGCTTTGCATCACAGGAATAAATTATTATTTTAAAATATATAAAAATGGAAACCATTATTTTACATTGCAATAACATTTCACAATATTACCGTTTTTTTCTGTATTTTTGATCAAATAAATGCAGCCTTTATGAGCATAAGAGACTTCTTTAAATAAACATTACAAGTCTTACTGATCCCAAACTTTTGAACGACAGTGTATATCTACAGATGTTGTAGAAATCATTGACGAAGGGAAATACGTCAAGAATATTCTGATACATTTCTCAGCATATAGTTTTAATGTTTCGCAGAAGAAGAAAGTCAAACAGGTTTGGAACAACGTGGTGAGAGCGTTTTCAAAATATTGACACAGCTATATTTTTAATGTGCTCATAAAACCACAAAGATCTATTGCTTTATAGATTGTCCTTGACCAACCCTATATTTTTTTCCACACATTCCATGAAGTCCAATTTAGGTGGCCGATGGAGGATTTTTGGTCAGATTTAGAGACACATTTACCTTGAGGTGAGCTAGCGGAGAGAGGGTATCCTCTTTTAACACATGTAAGAACTTTGGAAAATGCAACTGATGCACAGTTGCTGTATAATTGGAAGAAAATGAGAAAGTTATTAAAGACATTTGTCTTTTGCAAAACTGCATGATTAAGATGCTATTTAAAGGTTTGCTAACCAGCATAAAATGATCTTAACAGCTCTACCACGTGCATATAGCAGTGGCAGACAGTTAGCGTCACTGACCCAGATTCTACAGTCTGTCAGTACCAGATTAGTAGCAGGGCTAATTTCACAGCAGGTTATCACAGCTCAGCCTGATTCTAGCTCACATTCTGCTGCTGTTCCTGAATGAATGCTTGTATGAGGCAGGTGTAGGAAAACTGAATGAGTTTGAGTCCTCTGTGAGGTGTCTAGTGTCCTGTGGTCTGACTGTACTGTGGTGCACTGCAGCGGTGGCCTCTCTTCATATATTGCTCTGCAGTGTGGGCGACACTGAAACAAATTCACAGGGGGAAAGAGAGAAAAGAGAACATTTTTATATTGCATCCTAGTTTTAATGGATGGTTTCTATATCTGTACTTTCTTTCCTTCCATCTTTTCTTCATTCTTTCTTGTTTATGTTCTGGTACACTGGGACACTGATTGTTCTCATCACAGTAACAAAAAGAACATGGGATTGTTATTTATGTGCTAGCTTTACAGTGGAACTTGACACCCACGTTGATATTAAATTACTGCCTCAGGAATGTTCAGACATATTTTATTGTTGTTTGTTTTTTTGTGTTATCTGGTTTTGTGCTTGTTTCTCTCCTCTGGATAGAGAAGAACCTGTATTTTCTCTATAATAGCAGTGGAGTGTGTTTAAGTTATCTATATGCTTGTTTCTCTCTTTTTCATTCAGCTCTTGGACATAAACTGGACAGGCCTCACAAATATATTGGACATTCCAGGGCTTAAGTAAGTGAAATTTTCTTCCTACAATAGATTATATATTTACTTACTAAGACAACAATCTGTGTTTCTAGGAACTAGGTAACTCTTTTCAGTCCTGCAAAGCATTTCATATAACCTGATTATTTTTTATGCTGGTCAGGCTTCTGGCTGTATTTTGATTTTAGGTTTTCATCCACGGAGTCTAGACCTCTTCTTTTGTTTTTCTTCATTTACTTGGTTGTAGGCCTGTTTGCTGTAGATAATTGAAAGAGCCTTTGTTCAGCAGTTTTAGTGCGTAATCAATGTAAGACATCCTTCTTTCTCGCTAACGTATGTTGACTTTAATTAACTATAAGCTTTTATGCATTTATTACTATTGGACTGTCTCACTATTGAGTAGTGATAAATTTAGCTTTTTGGCCACTTCACCTAAACAATTACCAGTCTGACACACTTGACTGAATTTATGCTTCACACATAAAGATTTATGCTTAAATGCTTAAGGTTTTGTAGACATTTAAATTGTGGCATCATAATGTCTTTATAAACCTGCTATTTTGTCCGTAAAGAGAACAGCTACCCTTGGCTTTTTATTTAAAAAACGAAAAGATCAAACACTCTTTCTTTATGAAAGCCCATTTCAACCACTGAATAAAAAATAAAAAAGGTAATTGTGAGTTTTTATCTCGCTATTCTACCTTTTTTCTTGCGATTGCAAGTGTCTTTTTTGCGTATAATATATTGCATGATATGAACTCGCAACTGGTAGTTATAAAGTCAGAACTGTGAAATATAAACTTTGAATTCTGACTTCTTTTCTCAGAACTGCGGGATATAAACTCGCAGTTGCGAGAAGTAAAGTCAGAATTGCAATTATGACTTTTTTCTCCCCGTCCCGAGTTTATCTTGCAGTTCTGAGAAAAAAGTCACAAATGCGAAAGTTTATTTCTCACAATTCTGACTTTATAACTCGCAGTTGCAAGTCTATGTCTCACAATTCTCTGTTTTTTTTTGTTTTTTTTTTTATGTTTTTTGCATTTTGATAGGGAAATATAGAGGAAGTGATGTGGGAAAGAGAGGAAAGGTCCTTGAGCTGGGATTCGAACTCGGGACGGTCGTAGCGCAAGGGCGCTTTATATCAGCAAGGCTATCTCCGCCAATTGTATCTCACAATTCTGGGAAAAAAAGTCAGAAATGCGAGTTTGTGTCACACCATTCTGATGCAAGTTTGTAATTGCAAGAATCGTGAGATAAAAAGTCGCAATTACCTTTTTTAATATTTTTAGTGTTGAAAACAGGCTTCCATAATTTTTTTCCCTTCGCTGTGTAATGAAACTTTGTGGAATTAGTAATAATATTACTGGTGATATTTAATACAAATTTAATTTTTATTAAACATGCTAGTAGTGTTGTCACAATACCAAAATTTTTTTAACTAAAATATAAAAAACACAGAACAAGAGGTAAAGTAAATGAATAATTAATGATCCAAATGGAGGTTATAGTTATTTTATGTATTTTTAAAAAAACATTTAATCCCCCTTTAGTAAATAATAAAATAACAAACTAAGGACAAATACAATAAAACAAAGACAAAAATTAAATGAATAGGGCCCTATGAAATTTGTTTTATTTTCTT
>JAHKKF010522440.1:0-12850 GCA_019740295.1 Labeo calbasu
ATTTTTTGTTATTAATTCAATGCACTCATAAAAAGATTTGGTTTTAATGACAAAAAGTATTTGTAATATATCACTTACTTTCTAATCTGCAAAGGAGTGTAAAAATCTGGATTAGTCATAAAATAATGTCTTCCGAATCATTCATATATGTGAAAATCGGCTGTTAATTGAATACATAATAGTAGTAATGCAAGACCTACACCTTATAAATTGTCATCAAAAGCAAAAATGCTACAAAATGCACATATTTTTTGAGAAGGTGTAAATGCTAGAGCTAAACAGGGACTAATTTTGCAATCAGCACCCTGAAATAAGTAAGAAACGAGTATTGGATTTCATTCAGCAAATATGCCGCAGGCGTTGTTATTAATCACTTATATTTGTATTTCTTGCTTTGCTTTGGATACATAAATAAATGCAAAATGAGCTTCGGTGCAGGATAGATGTGACTTGGTCTCAAAACATCACTGGAGCATGCATTTATTTCTGTAGCATTCATTTTCAAGCATATTTTATTTTTCATAAGACAGCTGCTTCATGATTCAGTGCGTGTTATTTCCTGTAGGGCATCTAGGGTCTTAGAAATTCTTCTTAAACTAATCAAAGATTTTTTTCTCTGTCTCTTCATGCAGGGTCCTCAGGGAAGGTCTGGTTTGCCTGGATTGCCTGGTGCAGATGGACCGCCTGTAAGTATCGATGATACTGATATATCAAGTGACTAATGTCTGCGTCTATCAATTGGAGAAAGACCATAACTGATTATCTGTCTTCTTACACATTTTGCTTGCTGGCATAACTGATACTATAGAAGCATCATAGTAAAGAAGCATGTTCAATGTAATCTTTACATATTTACAACACACTTTGAGAATGGTAGCTAATGTCACACACTAAATAGACATATATTTCTCTCACTTCTCACTTTATACTAATTATCTTTATTCTACAGGGACATCCTGGTAAAGAGGGTCCACCTGGAGAGAAAGGAGCTTTGGTAAGGAAACTCAATTATAGGGAGCATTTTTGGTTGATTAGATTATTAAAAATGGCTAAAATTGCTAATTCAGATTGCTATCTGTCTTGGAGAGCATTGGTCTTGGTCTTTTATCTGTCTGACCAATAAAACCTGGTAAAAAAGCAGTATTTGTCCCTGACTTTGGTTTTCTTCTTTTGACTGTTTAATTCAGCTTCAGATTTAGAAAACATTGTTTGGTCAGTGTGTTTAGCTATAAACCTTTTGCAAGGTTACCTCAGCCACAGATATACATTCTTCTCCATACACATTTTGTAATTTTTCAATGTCGTCATTTTCAGGGCCAGCCCGGTCCCCAGGGCCCCATCGGCTATCCTGGCCCTCGTGGTGTGAAGGTAAAGCATTTTTTGTGTTTGATAGAGATTTATTGGTGTTCGCTGAGTTTGTGATCTTTGCTTGATCACATGCTCTCCGTTTTACAGGGTGCTGATGGCGTTCGTGGACTGAAGGGAGGCAAAGGAGAGAAAGTATGTATAAATTCACATCTTTTTTTGAATGAGGCAAACGCTAGGCCTTGATGCTTGTACTAAAAATCACTTCGATGACACTTACTAGTCACAAAATCTGCATAAAAAGAGTCCAATAGCTACTGCATGTTCTCTCCACTTTAACATCATATCACAAGTGCTGTTTAATCATGCAGAGAGAGTGTCATAACACTTATTTCAAGAGACAAAATCACTCCATCACCATTAAGTACGTCCAGATCCACACAAACCTCTTCTTTCCCCGTCTCAAAAACCATCAACGCATTTTGAAATGAATGCTAATCAGATTGCATTCGGCTGTAATTTAGCAATGTAGAAAAAAATGACACTTGACTGATATTGTAATGCCATCGTAACAAGACTGAGTGTCTAGCCGTGTCCATATCCAAATAAATAAGGCATTAGTTGAATTGACAATGCTGTCAGGTGGTCACAAAGTTGCATAATGCATCATGCACATGCAGGCGAGAGATTCAGATTGATGTTTAGTGAGAGAATGTGAATTTGATCATAAATCAACACTGAATCATAAGAGTTAGCATACCTTTAGCTGTTACCTCACTTTTAGCCATTAGCACACATTTAGTCAAGGTGATCAAAAAGTTACATAATGCATCATACACATGCAGGCTAGAGATTTAGATTGATGTTTAGTGACAGAATGAGAATTCGATCATAAATCAACAGTGTGAATCATAACAGTTAACATACCTTTAGCTGTTAGCTCACTTTTAGCTGTTAGCGCACATTTAGTTAAGTGCCATCAGGTGATCACAAGGTTGCATTATGCATAATGCGCATGTAAGCGAGAGATTCAGACTTGTTTAATGACAGAGAATGAGAATTTGATCATAAAACAATACTAAGAATCATAACAGTTAGCATATCTTAGCTCACTTTTAGCCGTTAGCACACATTTAGCCAAATGCCGTCAGGTGATCACAAAGTTGCATAATGCGTCATGTAGGTGAGAGATTCAGACTGATGTTTAATGACACAGAATGAGAATTTAATCATAAATCAAAGCTGTGAATCATAAAAGTTAACATACCTTTAGCTTTTACCTCATGTTTAGCCGTTAGCACACATTTAGCCAAATGATGCATAAAGATGCATAATGCAGCATGCACATGTAGGAAAGAGATTCAGACATATGTTTAGTGACTCAGAATGAGAATTCAATCATAAATCAACACTAAGAATCAAAATATTTAGCATACCTTTAGCTGTTAGCACACATTTACTAAAATACCATCAGGTGATCACAAAGTTGCATAATGCATCATGCACATGTAAGCGAGAGATTCAGACTGATGTTTAATGACGCAGAATGAGAATTCGATAATTAACACTAAGAATCATAACAGTTAGCATATCTTAACTCACTTTTAGCCGTTAGCACACATTTAGCCAAATGCCGTCAGGTGATCGTAAACTTGCATAATGCATCATGCACATGTAAGTGAGAGATTCAGACTGATGTTTAATGACACAGAATGAGAATCATACATCAACCCTGTGAACTATAGCAGTTAGCATACCTTTAGCTGTTACCTTACATTTAGCCGTTAGTGCGTATTCAGTCAAGTGCCGTCAGGTGATCACAAAGTTGCATATACGATTCAGACTCATGTTCAATGACACAGAATGAGAATTCAACCAAAAATCAAAGCTGTAAATCATAATCTTTAGCTGTTACCTCATGTTTAGCCGTTAGCACGTTTAGCAAAATGCAGTCACAAGCTGTATAATGCATCATACACGTGTGAAAGATTCAGGCTGATGCTTGGTGACAGAGAATGAGAATTCAATCATAGATCAACGCTATATATCATAACAGTTAGCATACATTTAGCTGCTAGCACACATCTAGCTAAGTGTTTTTCAGCCGTAGCTCACGTTTAGCACAGTTTTAGTCAAATTTACACAATATAGAATGAAATCATTGCAAGTGTTGCAGTACTGCATTACTGTCAGCAGATGGAGATCTAGTACAGTGCTAAAGATTTAATGGTGCTGTATTTATATGCAGAAGCTATAGTTTTATCACTCTATATGTTTTCCATAATGTCTCATCCTACTTTTCAGGGCGAGGACGGTTTCCCGGGATTCAAGGGAGACATGGGTCTCAAAGGCGACAGGGTAAATAAACAGCATCCAGCCTTGCTGGCTTCCAGCCCATGCTATTTTAACCTATGAAGGGCTGCACTGATTGGCTGGTTTTCTGTGTATGTTTAGGGTGAGCTTGGATTGGCCGGACCCAGAGGTGAGGACGGACCAGAGGGCCCGAAGGGTCGTGCAGGTCCCAATGGTGAATCTGGACCCCTAGGACCTGCTGGAGAAAAGGTACGCTGCTTGTTGATTACGAATTACCGTTATTAGTTGATTACCGAGGCGTGGGGCGTCAGGAAGCGATGCGGAGTTTGTGTTTGGAATATTAATAGCAAACAAGATGTTTGTTTGTCCAGAGATGTTCTTGTGCTAATGATCCTTGGCTTGTTTTCCACCAGGGCAAACTTGGTGTTCCGGGATTGCCTGGCTATCCAGGACGTCAAGGGCCAAAGGTAGGCACTTAAATTGAACATGACACCCGTACCTGCATCACGATTGTTTCACTTATGAGCTAAACAACAACTTGGCTCATTAGCATGAACTAATGCCCTCCTGAGAATACATTATGCATGCTGCACCGAGTAAGGCTCTTTTAAAATGAGCAGCTCATGCCAGGATTGTTCCCTGTGCTGTTGAGGATGCTGGTCACGCAGGCAGCGAGGAGAAGTCGGAGCACAGATGCCTGTGTCAGACCTCAGCGCCTTTCATCAACAACAGCATCAGCTGTAACAGCAGTACCCAATCTGGCTCAAGCCAGCCCCAAACTAGACCTTAAGTGGTCTGGAGACCTTCTATGACAAACTTTGCCGTCATTACGGTCACCTAGTTGGTGCATTTCTGAAGACTTTGAGATTTCAGTTCACAATTTGGTACGTTTCTCTGTAAATTTATACGGAGTGCACTTCACAGTCATTTATAATTCATAATCAGTATTTTTTTTTCTAAAACATCCCAAAAATAATCCTACTCGTTTACTTAAAATATTCAGTTTTTTAAATAAAAATATATTCTACATTTTTTTTTTGCTGCGAACGCACTGTTTCTGCTTCAAAAGTTTGTATTTTTCTTTTTAGAATTTGATACTTAATTCCCAACTATTAATGAAAGCTCCGTCATCTAAAAATACATTATAATGTCACATTTAAAGTGTATGAATCATGAACCATGAATTAATGATTTTATATTATTTTCTTAATTTATTTTAGAATATGTACTTTCAGACTGTGATACAAAGTACATGAAGTTAAACTTAAAATCAAATTTTCAACCACTGATAAAGGCTATTTTGGGCATATCAGTAAATAAATATTTTAAGGCCAACAATGTCAAATTCTGATAATGTTATCATTTATTTATTATTTATTAACATGATTTCATTTAATTTAGATTATTTCCATTTTTCTCTTAAATTTTTAGTGCCGATAGTGGAGTAGAAATGACCTATTTCACCTTTAAAGCTTATCTTAAATTTTCTTGAATAAGATGGAATAAAGCCCAGTCCTAGCTTAGGTGCTGACTCCGGTGGTAAATTTACAATCTCATAAATCCAATTCTATTTAGCAGCATTAACGAACGACAGACAAGTGATGTGATTACAAGCACTTTGACATGCCATCATCTCTGGAACGGATTCAAACAGCCTGCCAACTCTCAAATTATCATGAAGTGCACTTTTGAAGACCAGCCATCACTGTCTGAGTGGCTACTGGCGTCAGAGTTGTGGCATTTTTTTATAGAGTGTCATTGCTTATTCGTCAGTGTCTCACCTTTACAGTTTCATAATATAATTGTGGTAAATCAAACCTGATTTCTCCAGGAGGCCTGGGCTTAAAACGAATGTGTAAAACAATGTATTGATTTTCTTTCTTGAATGCTTATACCGCTGCCAGGATTGAGGAACGTGGGTAAGCTGTTTTTAATTTACTGCATTGAAAATGAGAGAAAGAAACCGACAAGAAGTGCGAATGAGAGCGATTAAGGCTCATCAGTAGTGACTCTTAATCTTAACTCCGTTTGGTTGTTTATCTGACTGAGTGGCCATTTGTTTTCGTCCAACGTCTGTTGTTTCAGTTGATTATATCGTGCTCTGTCCTCGGCGGACCCCGTTGTATTTCCTCACTGACAGGCGATCCCTTCCCGAAGCTCTCCTGTGCTTAGTCTTGTGCAAACAAAACAAGGAAACTGATAATCGAGATCGGCCTTGTTTATCTTGGGATATATCATACGCATTCAAAGTCTATCTTTCAACCGCTGAATTATTCTGAGAAAACAGCTAGCCAACAGTGGGGACAAAGCAGTCTCACAGCTATTTAAAACTCTACAGTGGAAGTAGCAAAGCCAAGGATGCTAATGCTAACAGATTGTAATGGCATTTAACTGTCGGAATCAGTAGGAGAGTCGGGACTCTTGGAGTTTATCCCTCATTAATATGCAGGTCCTGCTGCCTCCTCTTCCTCCCTTAAGTCTTTTTCTTTGATTTGCAGGGTTCGACCGGTTTCCCCGGATTCCCAGGAGCCAACGGAGAGAAAGGAGCTAGGGTGAGATGGATTCTTCCAACCTGCTTTGTGTGAAGTGCACACTGCATTATAACAAACATATGAAAAAGACTGATTGATTCCTTTTATGAAAGGATTTGTATGATGACTTTGTACAAAAACATGGACACGAATCAATACGTCACTACAAAAGATGCAGGAATGATTGCGTTCACGCTGATTCAACGGCAATCACGCATCTGGAAAACTACTCACTTGCAGAAAGTGGGCAAAAGTGTGTGAATTCATTGGGTCAAAGGTCATCTGAATGTGCTTACATTTACTGTACGTTTACACTCACCCCCTGAACTACATTTACATGTATAATGTTACTCCCTTTGCATTTTCCTTTGCATTTACCTTTACATTTAACTCCATTTTACATGGTATGCAGTTAAAATGAGGGAATGTTATTAAATTTGGTCCACCGGTTAAAATGAGACCTGTTAAATTTAATCCTGGCTGAAACTATTCAGGCCTGATTAGAAATCTTACAAAATCACTCTGTGACGAACAGGTCCTATATGAAAATATACCATGGTTATTATTTAGTAAAAGTGTAGTAAGCATTTTTTGGCATATTGATTACCATTTGTATAACCTCAAACTATGGTTAGTGTAGGAAAACCATGGTTAATTTGTGGTTACAGTGGTTTAACTATAGTAACTATGGTTTTTTGGCTTATTTTGTAGTAAAAACATGGTTAATTTTCATAAGTGATATTTTGTATTACTGCCACTAATGTCTTCTAAATTATATTTTATATATTATGTATAAGTTAGCATTGCTTTTTCAAGCTTCCATTCAGTGTGGCAACTTAGCATACCACAGGTCAACTAGCCTACTAGCTTTGATTATCACATATGCAAATCATTTTTTTAAATTAAGCTGTTTTGCTTAGATTTATTAGCTATCACTTGCAGCACCAAAATTAGCAGTATGTTTGACTCATTAGCATTAAGCTGCATCAGTAGCATAGTTGTGCTAAGGCCTTCCATAAGAGAGCATTTTACTGTGTAAAAATACCCTTAGATTCACATTTAAGATACATTTTGGAAACATACTGTATGTTTGTGACTATTATGTAAACTGAACACTAACTAGTATATTTCCCTAACTAGTAGAAATTCAGTAATTCCAGATGGAAATTACAACACATCCTAACTGAAATCCAGAATAATCATGGAGCAAAAAGTGCTATAGCTCTGCATTGCTAGATGCTAGTTAAGTGATTTCTTAACTAGTATGTTTCACTAACTAGGAGAAATTCGAGAGTTTCTCAAAATAGGCGGAAATTACAACACATCCTGACTGAAATCCAGAATAATCATGGAGTAAAAAACGACATGGCTCTACATTGCTCCAGCTGCATTGCTAGATGCTTGTTAACTAACATATTTCCCTAACTAGTAGAAATTCAGTACTTCCTCATAATAGACGTAATTAACACATACTGACTAAAATCCAGAATAATTATGGAGCAAAAAGTGATATTTTTTATGCATTGCTCCAGCTGCATTGCTAGATACTAGTTAAGCGATTAGTATATTTCATTACCTAGTAGAAATTCCTCACAATAGACAGAAATTACAACACATCCTGGCTAAAATTCAGAATAATTACTGAGCATGAAGTCCTAGGGTTCTGCATTGGTCCAGCTGCATTTGTAGATGCTGGTTAAGTGATTTCTTAACTAGTATATTTCCCTAACTAGTAGAAGTTGAGTATTTCTTCGCAACATACGGAAATTAATTACACATCCTGACTGAAATCCAGAATTATCATGGAGCAAAAAGTGCAATGGTATTGCTCCAGCTGCATTTCTAGAGGCTAGTTAAGTGATTTCTTAACTAGTATATAACTAGTAGAAATTTAGTAATTCCTCACAATAGACGGAAATTACAACACATCCTTACTAAAATCCAGAATAATCATGGAGCAAAAAACCTTATGGATCTGCACTGCTCCAGCTGTATTGCTAAATACTAGTTAATTGATTTCTTAACTAGTATTTTTTCTGTAACTAGTAGAAGTTGAGCATTTCTTCACAATATATGGAAATTAATTACAACACATCCTGACTGAAATCCAAAATTATCATGGAGCAAAAAGTGCAATGGGTCTACATTGCTCCAGCTGCATTGCTAGAGGTAGTTAAGTGATTTCTCAACTAGTATATAAGTAGTAGAAATTCAGTAATTCCTCACAATAGTCAGAAATGAATTACAAGACATCCTGACTAAAATCCAGAATAATCATGCAGCACAAAACCCTATGGATCTGCACTGCTCCAGCTGTATTGCTAGATGCTAGTTAATTGATTTCTTAACTAGTGTATTTCCCTAACTAGTAGAAGTTAAGTCATTCCTCACAATACACGGAAATTACAACACATCCTGACTGAAATCCAGAATAATCATGGAGCAAAAAGCACTATGGCTCTGCATACAGTACATCACACTCCTAAAAGCCTTATGTTCATGGAAAGAGTAAATAGTGCTGATTACCACTAGGAAAACTACTCGAATATTTCCCTCAAGAAACCCTCAGCCATTAATTCAATGGGAATCGCTCTCACTAGCAAACAAACCTTGAGTCTGATGTTGTTAATAGGAAACCTTTTAGCAAAAGCAACTGTGCTCTAAACGTTTATGATTATTCAACACAATAAATGTCAGGTTAGCTGCTATTTTTCCAAGTGTTTCGATCCTGCCCATGAGCAGGGAGCAAAAAAAGATAGTGTACGCATATATGTTTGTGTGCCGTGTAAGTTTGTGTGCTTCTAATACACCTACACCTCATCTGAAACAAATATTGCCGTGGCTCCCAGAAATCCTAGGGGAAGGTATCCAATGCTTGTTTTCCCCAGTACACACTGCCATCTCATCCTGCCAACAACTGCAGCGATTGGATTTGCTTTGTGTAGCTATTGAATTCGCCCTCAATTTTTACCACACTCATTTTTCTTCTTTCTTTTCAAAGGGAGTGGCAGGGAAAGCTGGTCCAAGAGGTCAAAGAGGTCCGACGGTATGTACTAAAGCACTTCCCCTTTCAATTTTTACTTAATTTAGCTGAGTATAATTATGCAATTCAAATATCCTAATCACTTAGGGTCCCCGTGGTGCACGCGGTGCCAGAGGCCCAACAGGAAAGCCAGGCCCTAAGGTACTGCTTCCATCAGACTTTGTATTTGTCAATCACTTCCAATGCACAGTCTTTAAGCTTTCCTCTCTCATTATCCAACAGGGCACAGCGGGCAACGACGGACCACCTGGCCCACCCGGTGAGAGAGTAAGTGCCACCCAGAATGCTTTGCAGCAAACATTTTTGTCCTATCATTCGATCTGCAGTGAGATGGTGTACGGCTTGAAGCGCTCAGAGAGGGTGCTTTTGTAGGAAGCGCAGTGAGGATTAGCTCAGCATGTGGGTGTACTCCAGATAAGAGGACTTACCACCAGACCTGTGTTTTCGTCTGGAAGCTATTATAGATTTATGAAGAGCTCTTGAGCATTAGACCACTGGAAGGCTGTTGTCCAAGGCTCACATCACTCGAAATCTGATGTTGCGCTGTTTATCTCCACTGTGAAATCCTGTTCTCGTTTCTTCCTCTATTTTCAGTGTTTTCCTTTTTATTTATTCCGTTTTTCTATCAGAATCTGAAGGTTTTTTTTTAAAGCATTTCAGAAGCCTCTTGACTGTACCTACACTGTGCTTTCAACGTAGCTTCAGCTTTTAATATTTTATTAATGTTTTGTTATTGTGTTTATAAATATTGTGTCCTCTGTTGGGCTTTAACTAAGATTATAAAACAAAAAGACAAACTCAATTTTTCTAGTTCACATTTCAAATATTGATATTACCATGTGACAATTGCCACTCCTTTTGCTACTTTATTTTTAAAGGGGAGCTTAGATACCCATTTTCCACAAGTTGGTATGATTCTTTAAGGTCTTCATGAAATGTCTAACATACTTCAGTTAAAATTTCTTAATGGTCGTGTAAAACAACATCCTTTTACCTTGTCAAAAACACCTCATAGCAAGCTGTTTCGGTGCATGGCTCTTTAAATGATAATGAGTTACTGTTCACCCCGCCCCTCTCCATTTTTTGTGTATTCTGTGGCAAATTATCATCAGAAACAAAACTAATCCACCGCATCCTCAGTGGATCTGTTCACATGTTCACTTTTACATTCAAATACAAAACGCCTGGACAACATACAACTATCTGAGGGGGTAATATGCTAATACAGGACAGTCAGCCAGCAGTTGTGGGTGGGGCTTGAGCAATATGATGTCATACTGCTCAGAAAATCAAAACGGTATGATAAGAGAATGTTTTTGGGGTTTAAAAAAAGAAGTAAATAGATTTTTATCATTATAGGGTGGTTGTGTCCACACACTGCTAAGACATTTATATGCACTATGTCAAAGTGAATTTTGCATCTGATGTCCTCTTTGAGTAAAACATCAGATATATAAACATATATGTATTTTCCTGTCTTTTTCAGGGACCTCAAGGGCCACAGGGTCCTGTTGGTTTCCCAGGACCAAAGGGCCCGCCTGTAAGTACCTGTTTGTGTTATTATCCATCCCATTTTAGACACTTTTTAAGGTATGTAATTCATCTTGTTCTGTTTTTTTAGGGACCACCTGGAAAGGATGGGCTGCCCGGTCACCCTGGCCAGCGAGGAGAGACTGTAAGTGTTTCCGATCACTCACACTTATAGATTACCCAAATAGCCTAAGCGATAACCTAAAGCAGACATCACTGATCAGTTACTCCGGCATGTGGGAAAAGAGGCTGTACAGAGACTGAATGAGCCCACTTCCTCTGAGTTATGTGTAAATCTGAAGGAGTTATGGAGGTTCTGTCTGATCCAGGCAGAGGCTTTATTAATAATGACGTGACCCAGTAGGAGACACTTGTTTATCACATTTAAGAGCAATAAACTTAACGTGAAGCACTGCAGCTACATTTTACTCGTGAAATTCTGTCATATAAAATCCAGTTGTACTTGATGGTCCGCTGATAGACTGTAATTGCTATGATTTTTTTTTTTCCTAGGGTTTCCAAGGCAAAACTGGCCCACCAGGACCTGGAGGTGTTGTCGGACCACAGGTAGGTGTTTGTGTTTTTGCATATTTATTATACTTTTAAGTTAATCTCACTGTTAATCTTATAAATGTGTCTTAAAAGGGTCCAACGGGAGAAACCGGGCCTATTGGTGAGAGAGGACATCCTGGACCCCCTGGTCCTCCTGGAGAGCAAGGTCTTCCAGGTGCTGGTGGAAAAGAAGGAGCAAAGGTGAATGATGTTCATGTTTACATGAAATAGAATAAATGTAGGGCAAATACAACCAGAAAATAACAGATTTTCTAGCTATCAATAGTTACGCTAAAATTCAAACCTTTCTTGTTGGAAAACTACTGATGTAACAACAAAGATGAAAAAGTGCCCAGCGGGTAAAGTCAAACTGAACTAAAAATGATTGATTATGACCCCCGGTTATTATTTCTTTAAGAAAAAAGAGCATTTTGTTGACCAGCAACTTGTTCTGTTCAAGTATATCCAAGTTTTCCAGAGCTATAGCTTCAATACTGTGGAGAATTGCTGAATTCCCTTTCCAAATAGAGTCTAAATTGTTAGTAGACGTGGCTTTTAAAAGCTGAACTGAATTTCTCAGAGTGTCCAACCTTCCTGTCTCGCTTTCAATTTCTGTCACTCCTAAACGGAGACACTTTAATCAGCTTGATCGGCCCACTTCAGACAGCCTGTCAGACGTGAGTGAACACCCCGGAGGCAGAGTATGCTGCACGCCACAATCTGAGCGGCCAGACTCGTGGTCTTTCTGCAGTCATTTTCCTGATTTTGGTCGTTTGTTTCCTTTCTATTAGCTGAATTTGACACTTTCACTGGTCCAATCTAAATGCAGAGACACTGAGGTCAAGTGAAGGTCGTCTTTCAAACGGCTGAAACAGTGTTCAGCTTTCTAGCAATTTTAAATCTCAAAATTCACTCTTGAGGCACTTAGGCAGCCCTGTCTGATTGTAGTTTACTCGAAGGCACTGTTGGCCCCACAAGACACTTAAGTATTCTTAATACTCGTTTTAGGCTTGCTTTAATTGTGCTGAAATGCTGTGTATATATATCAGCACTAAGACTTAATGAACAACAATTTATTTGGAGCTACCAATAATGTACATTAGAGGTCAACAAGTTTACATCCCCCTTTCAGAACCATTGTGATAGTTGTTCATGAGTCCCTTGTTTGTCCTGAACAGTTAAACTGCCTGCTGTTCTTCAGAAAAATCCTTCAGGTCCCTCACATTCTTTGGTTTTCCAGCATTTTTTTGTATTTGAGTCCTTTCCAACAATGAGTGTATGATTTTGAGATCCATCTTTTCACACTGAGGACAACTGAGGGACTCATACTGTATGCAACTATAACAGAAGGTTCAAATGCTCACTGATGCTCCAGTAGGAAACACAATGCATTAAGAGCCAGGGGGTGAAAACTTTTTGAATTTAAAGATCAGGGTAAATTTAACTTATTTTGTCTTTTGGGGAACATGTAAGTATCTTCTTAAGCTTCTGAAGGGCAGTACTAAATGAAAAAAAATATGATATTTAGGCAAAATAAGAAAAATGTACACATCCTCATTCCGTTCAAAAGTTTTCA
>JAHKKF010522440.1:12900-25400 GCA_019740295.1 Labeo calbasu
TGGCTGTTAATGCATGTTTTTCAATGATTGTTGTTCAATAATTTGTGCTGTTTTTACTGTATTTTTGATTGAATAAATGCAGACTTGCTGAGCATAAAAACCAAGAACATTAAAAAAAACCTATTCAACACCAAACTTATTTTTCTTGGGCCTGCAAATTTTACTTTCTGTTTGTCAGACCAATATTAGAGATGGAGGGATTGTTTGAGAAACCTGTCTGAAAACATGTTTCATTATATAGAATTTGCACACTTCAGTTTTAATCATGCTGAGGAGTCAGAGATATTAATTGAATCGACCTGCAAGCGCTAGCTATGGTGGATTTGAAACTGGCAATAATTCAGGATCATTTCATCAGTTCAGAGCTCATTAGCATCAGCAGAGGTTTCATTTCGTGTGAATTTTCTGTTCATTATAGTTGAAGCTCAATAAAATATTCACTCGCCAACTGTCTGTCCGCAGGGAGATCCAGGTCCTCCGGGCAGTCCAGGAAAAGACGGTCCTCCAGGACTGAGAGGCTTCCCAGGAGAGAGAGGTCTTCCTGGAGTGACGGTAAGATCACGCTCCCATCGTGGATAAATCACTGCAATAAATCCTCCTAATCTTAGAGGTAGACATAGAGTTAGACAGCAGCCCTGGCTCATTACATCCACAGAATTGGACTTCAATACAATCCACGAAGACTTTAATAGGCCGTACAACCTCTAAAAAAGCGAACTTGCATTGTTTAATGCAGAGTTATTTTATGCTAATTCCTCTGCGGTTCACGTTTTTCCCTTTACCACCTTTTGAAGCGCCTGGGTTGTTGTCTTTTATGTGTATTATCTGGCTAGCGAATGATTTAATTGGAAATGCTGCCAATTAGATTTTGGGAGACGAGGTTGTTTGTTCATTGTTGATGTCTGATCTCAAGGTCAGTGCCAGAGACTGGCTCTCCATGCGTTGCCTGATTGTTTTCTACTGGGGCGATTTTTTTTCTCTCTTAGGACAGCAACAGTCATTACTGAGACCACCGTGTGTGTCTGCCCTTTAGAGAGGCAATCTCAAGCCCTCTTTCACGAAACACAACGGCACCTCTATGAGTCCTGACACACACACACAGGTGCACCAAGGACGTTCATAAAGCATACACAACTACATGGTATTTTATATTAGTTTCACTTAAAAAGTGTAGTTTGTGGAACCAAAAGTTCATATACTTGAATTTACAAATCTCCTCACATGCGCACATGCACGAGAGCTCTTTGATTTCTACTGTGCCCCAGTTGACAACTGTCCTGTGAGAGAAAAAGAGGCTAGTAAATATCAGTTGGGTAGAGGCAGAACCAGCAGGCAGTCGAGTTCTGTGGATTTCTCTCTCATATGGGAGACTAATGAAAGCCACAGTCAGAAGAGACCAAACCCGCTGTCAGATAGCGCTGTAGTTTGTGCGAGTACAAAAATCAGTTTAGAAGCAGTAGGATTAAACAGTCTGTCATGACTTGGGTTTAAATTATACAATTATTATTTCTTCATATCTTAAAACACTGACAAGTAGTTCCACTCATGTCATGACCAACCCAATATGACTTTTGCCTCTATAAACTTCTAATTTGCAGCTTGTTAATAGTAAGATAGTTGTTAAGTTTAGGTATTGGGTGGGATTAGGGAGTATGGTCACACAAAATAAGTGCTTTGAAAGTACCAATCAACAGCCAGTATGCTAGTAAGTTGCATGCTAATAAGCAACTAGTAGAGAATTTGTCCCTCTACTAAAGTGTTACCACTCATTTTTTTAGTGATCCAGGACCATAAAACCAGTCTTAAGTAGCACAGGTATACGAGTAACAATAGCCAAAAATACATTGTATAGGTCAAAATTATCGATTTTTGTAAATTTCCTACACTAAATATATCAATATTTAATTTTTGATTAGTAATATGCATTGCTAAGAACTTCATTTGAAGAACTTTAAAGGTGATTTTCTCAATATTTTGATTTTTTTGCACCCTCAGATTCCAGATTTTCAAATAGTTGTATCTTGGCCAAATATTGTCCTATACTAACTAATCATACATCAATGGAAAGCTTATTTATTCAGCTTCCATAGGTTTGTGGTCCTGGGTCACATTTTTCCATACAACTAAACAAGCACCAAAATAGACAAAAAGCGGCAAAAGTCTATACAACTTGTGCACTACATTTCAAGTTGTTATAATCTACTTGTGCAACAGCTTTTGACCTTTATGGTGTTTTTTTATCCTTTTTTGGACTTGACATCAAGTCCATGTAAAGATTCTTTCAGAATTAGGGTTTTAAGCAACATAAGAATAAGCATTTTCATTTTCCATTTTTTGGTTAGCTATTCTCTTTCAATAAAAAGCTTTAAATACTGTCGGTGAAATCTGAGAGCTGCGTGAGACTACCATATCTGTGGATTTATTCATGAAATTGCAGAATAGAAACTCATGGGAATTCATTAGAGTATCATCCTTTCAGGATTTTCTATCTCCCACGGTGTTCCAGGTAATATTTGAAGCAGTTTAGAAAAAAAGAGCAGAAATAGAGTCATAATGATCCTTGACTTAAAGTAATAATTCATCTAGATAGAGATTTTATCATCTCAAAAATCATTTGCCCTCATGTCGTTCCAAACGCTTTCTGTTTTATCTCATATCTTTTTTTGTCTAAATGTTTATGCTGATACTTTCTAAACACAAGCATACAGTGACCAAGCTCAAAAAAAAACAAAACCCAATGTGACTTTTGTGCTATATTTCCAATATTTCTCTTTCCCACTTCCATAGATTTAAATTTAGCATAAAAGATGCCAAAAACTATGTTTATTGTCCAAAATAAAGGCAAACACCATTTGTTTTCGTACACAATGACTTGTCCCAATACATGTAAGAATCAGAGCTTGCTAGCAACTGATTACATATAATCTGGACTATGTAATCAGATTCCAAAAATAAAGTACTTGTAATTAGAATAAACTACATTTTAAAACATTTTTATTGATTGCATGATTACATATTCACACACTAGCAGTAAAAAAAGGTGTTTCATTTTGATGGTACAAGATTATCCTATTTAAATCAGTGTGATAAACAAGTTACTGTAGGTCAAAAGTAATCTAAAAGTAGTCTGATTATATTACCTAAAATGTGTAATGTAATAGATTACGTTACTAATTACAATTTTTGTCATGTAATTTGGAATCAGTAACGGACTACAATTTGTAAGTAATCTACCCAGTTTTGGTAAGAACCAAAGTGTTTCAGTGTGGATTCTCAAAAGCTTTCAGTGTGAAATCTCCATTATGTGTTGATCATATTGTGTGTTATCTCACTTATGAGCTACAGGTAGATTTGTTTGCTCAGACACGGCGCACAAAAACCTCCAGCACGTTTATATCTGGCTTTGAGCATCAATAGATGACGTGTTGGATAATGCTCAAGAGAAAATAACTAATGCTGACACGTTGATATGAACCTTCTTGTTAGGCCTATTTACTCACTCATATTTTGTTCTTCTTTCTCTTTCTCTTTTGCCCTCTGCAGGGTCCACCTGGTTTGAAAGGAGCCGAGGGCCCTCAGGGCCCCCCTGGTCCTGTTGTAAGTACTCTGTTTCCATGGTTTCCCATCATTCATAGTGAGTAGCTCATTCTCCCAAATGCAGCATTCAATATTTAGGAGTCTGAGAGGGTTGAGGGAGTGGTCAGGAAGATCTAAGGCTCAAAAACACCATTAAGGATTTTTAAAGTGTTCTTTGCTGCCAAACACACGCACAAACAAAGAAGAGTGCACTGCTGATTCATAGCCTCCCACAGTGCCCCATGCAGTGGCATTAGTTGACACTAGAGGGTGTGATGGTGACCACCAGAGTGTCTTGAGATAAATTCACAGCAATGGTTTGTAATTACATCCTCTTGACATTTTATACCATAGCTGTTTCATTAGATTTTATGTGACGGGCATGGTGTTGAATGTCCTCAAGAGTTTCTCGAATTAAAATCACATTCTTTTCTTCACCGATTCATTTCTCTTAAGGAAAAAAAGATAAGTATTGTCACCCTATAATTGCTCTTTTTCAGGCCTTGACAGTGTGCTGCCAGATTAGAATGGATGGATGAAAAGTCATTGAGGAGTTTTAAATTCAGCTGTGTCAGTCCGATAAAGGATACATTTGCATTTGTATGAAGATGCTGGGGTCTACAAATTAAACCACATTTAGAAAGAGAGATAAGAAGACTAAGGGCATGTTCGCCCACTAGTAAGTGTAGATTTGGCGCCCAACAGGAAGTTTTTTTGTTCTTTTCACAGCTTCCCTGCCTTCCTGATCATTTGATTCTGTCCATACTCTGTTGTATAGCTTGTTGCACTTTCTACAACACATTGCGCAGGTTTGGGCAATTTCATCCCCATGTTTTGAAGACCCTCTGTACTGACCCTGTGCAATGATTTAATTAGCAGTGCTTGCAAAGGCAAAGATCTCTGTCAGGTGCACTTTGGTGCACAAACTGTCCTGCATGATTTTGTACCACGGATATGATATGATTTATTTATTAGCTTGCTCAGGAAAGTTGTGGGACTTGGTTGCGAAATCCTGTATACTTATGCTGACAACTCTCAGAGCACCTAAGCAACCATATAGCAACATTCTAACGTCCACATAGCAACATTAACAACACTGAGAACTCCTTAGCAGCTGCATAGCATCTGCATATTAACATGTTAAGAACACCTAGAACTCCTTAGAAGCTGCATAGCAAGAGCCTAACATTAGAAACCACATAGCAACACCCTAATATTAGCGTAGTAACGTTAAAAACCATCAGGCAGCAGCCTAACATTTGCATAGTGACATGTTTAAAACACTGAGAACTCCTTAGCACCTGAATGGCAACAGCTTAACATCAGCATAGAAATTATGTTAAAAACACTCAGAACACTTTAGCAACCTCATATTAACACCACAACATTAGCATAATAACATAAAAAGCAATGAGAACACCTTGGCAGCTCTATCGCAACAGCCTAACAACATAAAAAACAATCAGAACACCTTAGCAGCTGCATAGCAACAGCCTAAATTCAGCATAACAACATTGAGAACATAGAAACAGCCTAACATCAGCATAACAACATCAAAAACAATTAGAATACCTTAGCAACTGCATAGCAACACCCTAATATCAGCATAAGAACACGTTAAAAACACTGAGAACTGGATAGCAGCTGCATAGCAAAGTTTTAACATCAGAATAGCAATATGTTAAAACACGGAGAACTCTTTAGCAGCTGGATAGCAACAGCCATCTGCATAAAACATGTTAAAACAGTTAAAACACTCGGAACACCTTAGCATCCCCATAGTAACACCCTAACATAAGCATAACAACATTAAAAGCAATCAGAACACCATAGCAACCGCATTAGCAACACCATAATGTCAGCAGAGCAACATCAAAAAGAACACTTCAATCAAAACACCTGGGAAACTGCTTAGCGACAGCCTCACATCAGCATAACAACATCAAAAACAATCACCCTGGTGAAAAAAACAGCATATGCTGGTAGGTACGTTTTGATGCTGGGATGCTGGTTAGGTAGGTTTTGATGCTGGTTTGTGCTGGTCCTTTGCTGTTTTATGCTGGTTCAAACCAGCACCTTAGCAACCACCTTAGCAACCACATAGCAACACCCTAACATAAGCATAATAATATCAGAAACAATCAGAACACCTTTCCAAATGCTTAGCAACACCATAATGTCAGCATAGCAACATCAGAACATCAGAACACCTTTGCAACCGCACAGCAATATCAGCATAACAACATCAAAAAGAACACTTCAATCAGAAAACCTTGGCAACACTGAGAACATAGACACAGCCTTACATCAGCATAACAACATCAAAAACAATCAGAACACCTTAACAACCACATAACAACACCCTAACATAAGCATAAGAACATCAGAAGCAATCAGAACACCATAGCAACCACATAGCAACACCCAGACATAAGCATAACAACATCAGAAACAACCAGAACACCTTAGCAACCGCATATCAACACCCTAATATAAGCATAACAACATCAAAAACAATCATAACACCTTAGCAACCGCATAGCAACACCCTAACATAAGCATAACAACATCAAAAACAATCATAACACCTTAGCAACCGCATAGCAACACCCTAACATAAGCAAAACATCAAAAACAATCAGAACACCTTAGCAACCGCATAGCAACAGCCTAACATCAGCATAGCAACATGTTAAAAAACACTAAGAATCCTTAAGCAGCTGCATAGCAACAGCAATTTGCATAAAACATGTTACAACACTCAGAACACCTTAGCGGCCATATAGCAATAGCCTAACATCAACATAACAACATCAAAAACAATCGGAACACCTTAGCAATCGAATAGCAACACCCTAACATCGGCACAGTAATATGTTAAAAACACTGAGAACACTAAAGCAGCGGCATAGCAACAGCGATCTGCATAAAACATGTTACAACACTCAGAACACCTTAGCAACAACATAGCAACCCACTAACATCAACACTTAGCACAGTTTTACATAGAGCCCTTCTCGTTCGGAGTAGTTTTGATCAGTGTACCTATGCATTACAATACTGCGCTACTATATAAAAAAGTAACTAGTTGTGTTACTTAGTTACTTTTTATGGAAAGTACTGCGTTACATTACTTTTGCGTTACTTTCTGTCACCTGGGCTGGGTTTGCTTGCTTATTTGTTTTTAACAACAAAACACTTTCTTGTAAACTAAAAAGTAATGCATTACTTTACTAGTTACAAAAAGTAATCTGATAACATTACTCGCTCATTACTAATGCGTTACCCCCAGCATTGGTTTTAACAACGTTGAAAAATATCAGGAAGACATTTTGTACTTTACAAAGAGGTAGTTTTCTATCTTTCTATGAAGTGAGTTATTCATGCAGTCGACAGAAGAAACAGTTGGAAAAGTGTCTGAAATGTCTCAGAATCATTCAAAAGCAAAAGCTGCTCAGTTGGATTTTCAGCACTAAAAATGCATCCTTAAAAGGACGTGGTTTAGTGGTCGCTTGGGAGAAACTGTTTTAATCCTTTATACATGACTAATAAGTGAGGTTTCGCTAGATCTTTAGAAGCATATTAATGTAGTATATGCTGTCTCCACAAGCCTGTGAAGTATCAAAGTGTCAAATATGTTAAATCAATCTTCATCACAGGGTTCCCCTGGTGAGAGAGGAGCAGCGGGACCTGCTGGCCCCATTGGCCTGTCTGGACGTACTGGACCTCAGGGACCCCCAGGACCTGCTGGAGAGAAGGGTGCACCGGTAATTGTGCTGATTAGATAGAATGATAGTCAATTTGTGTTTCTTATATTACATAGGACATTTATAAGTGATAGTTAATAGTTTAAGGTTTCTTACAGCATAGTAACTGCAGAGCCTCCACCTTAGAACATCTTTTATAATGTGTCTTTGTTCAGGGAGAGAGAGGTCCGCCAGGTCCAGCCGGTCGGGATGGAGTACAAGGTCCAGTTGGTCTGCCAGGTCCAGCAGGCCCTCAGGGTCCACCTGGAGAAGATGGTGACAAGGTTAATTGCAATTCTGATTCGCATTAACACATTTAGAATGTTGAGAGGGGACACATTACATTAAATGGAAGAATTCAAGAAAAAGTCTTAGTATCTTCTACAGTGTTGCACCTCTAGTATTTTTTTTTCTTGTTTGAAAGACTTCTACTAGAAAACCGTAAGATTATTTCTCTCCTATCGCTCTAGTACATCTCACATCTCTTCCCAGAATTCCTCGCCCTCACTTTTTGGACAGCGATCATTCTTCATCATCACAAACACACACTGCACGGCCATCTGAAACGCACGCCTATCTCTCAGTCGCTCTCCCTTGCCGCCAATCCATCATCATCAGCGAAGGCGGTCTATAATCAAATTAGCGCAGGGTACCATAAACGTTGTCTCTCCATCAGTATCCTCTAACAAGCTTCATGGGCTTACGTGCCAAGAATATGTTTTATCTGGCCATGTCTGTTAGTTCAGAGACAGTATTTATCATTTCATTTACAGTAAAACTCCATGCAGGTCGACGGCAATGTCATATCTTTTACTGCACAGTAAACTGTTTACTTCGACATGGAGTTTCTTTCAGTTATATTCACCAGTGTGTGATTTATGGATTATATAGTTTTAAAAGGCGAAATGGATATTGCATGACTGATTTTAAAACCTTTCCAGGGAGAAGTGGGCGAACCAGGCCAGAAGGGAAGCAAAGGCGACAAAGGCGAACAGGTGAGTAAATTTGATTGTAAAATCAATTATTTATATGCACACAGTCATTTGCATTCAGAACCGATTTTACATAAACTACTGTGACTGAATGATTTTCATGACATTTGTTTTTTTAAGGGTTCTTCCAATGATTAAAAAGACATAACAACAAAGACATTAAATTTACTTCTGTTGTGTTGCCTTTCTGGTTGCACGCAACAACGAACATACAGCACAACCTGTATAGTCCGATTCACAGATTAATGAGTCGTACAAACCGGTTCTTTTACTTAATTGGTCTAAAAGAATCGTGAATCAGTCCTGAACACATAATTTACCTATTCAAATATAAAAACTAAAACAAAGACATTTAATTGAATTCTTTTGTGTTGTACTTGCTGGTTGCACAAAACAACAAACAGCACAACCAGTATTGTGCAGTTCACAAATTACTGAGTCAAAAAGAATCTTGAATCAGTCTTGAACACATGCATTACATATTCTAATATGAAAAAGAAGACATTTAATTGACTTCTTTTATGTTGTACTTGTTGGTTGCACGCAACAACAAACAGCACAACCAGTCTAGTCCAATTCACAAATTAACCGGTTCTTTTACTTAATTGGTCTTAAAGAATAATGAATCAATTATGAACTTATGAATTACATATTCAAATATGAAAAAAGACATTAAATAGACTTTTGTATTGTACTTGCTGGTTGCACGCAACAACAAACAGCACAACCAGTATAGTCTGATTCACAAATTAATGAGTCATACGAACCGGTTCAGTTACTTAATTGGTCTAAAAGAATTATGAATCAGTCTTGAACACATGAATTACACATTCAAATAAGAAAAAAATACATTTGACTTCTTTTGTGTTGTACTTGCTGGTTGCACGCAACAACAAACAGCACAACCAGTATAGTCCAATTCACAAATTAATGAGTCATATGAACCAGTTCTTTTACTTAATTGGTCTAAAAGAATCGTGAATCAGTCTTGAACACATGAATTACACATTCAAATAAGAAAAAAATACATTTGACTTCTTTTGTGTTGTACTTGCTGGTTGCACGCAACAACAAACAGCACAACTAGTATAGTCTGATTCACGTACTAATGAGTCATACAAACTGGTTACTTTAGTTAATTGGTCTTAAAGAATCATGAATCAGTCTTGAATGCATGAATTACATATTTAGATTGTCAGTCAAGCAGTTCTTGAACCACAAGTCCATACTATCATGTCTAATTCAAAATTAACTAACTGAAAGTGCTAAAAGAGTCAGTCATTGAATGATTAAGGAACCAGAAGTGTTGAATTCCATTGCCTTCCACTACCTGATTACCTCTTTCATTGTGTCCACTAGGGTCCACCAGGTCCACCTGGTCTTCAGGGAACTATTGGAGCTCCTGGACCTGCTGTACGTCTCGACTACACATCCAGAATCATTTCATTTATTATTTCTGTCATTTTAAATGAAATGCATTGCAACTCTGACTAATGCTGACTAATATTTCAGGGAGGTGATGGTGAACCAGGTCCTCGTGGACAGCAGGGTATGTTTGGACAGAAGGGAGATGAAGGATCCCGAGGCTTTCCTGGACCTCCCGGTCCCATCGGTCTGCAGGTGAGTGCCAGTTACGGCCTAAATGTGAGCTTTTGTTTGTTTTGTTTATTTTGTGTAACACATTTTGTGTAGCACAAGTCCCCAGTCCCATGGAGTATTGCTGCACAAACAACATTAACTGGTGGCCCTGGGCAGTAGATGCACTGGGAGGTGTTTGAGATGTGAATTGATTTCCTTTTGATTCCCCCTCTGCTGGAATCGCCCTGTGAATAAGTACAGGCTCAGTACAGACATGCAAGGGTCCATTGTATTTACAGTTTAAATTCGGGTTTGCCGGTGGTATAATTACTACCAATTTAATTATGCTACTAATTAGCGAATTTATTAGTGTAAGTAGAAAAGGTTTTGTGCAATATCAGTCCCAAACTACAGGCTAGTAATTCTAGAGTCTAGCTGCCGTGTTGTGAACTGTACAAATCAGCACTCATGTCATGTTTGAGTGGTAAATACTGTATTTGTAGAAGATTTATATCATCATCTCACCTCTCTCTTTTCATTTGATCACATTACGATCTGAAGCCTCAAGGTTCTGCTATTTCTCTATCCATCAATTAGCTGATATCTCTGAAGGCGAGTCATCGCTGTAATGGAGTAACATCGACTGCTCCTATAGTCCTCTTACGCCACCAAATCTCGGAGCCATTTGATTCAATTGAGTTTTAATTGGGCGTAATGCACTTCCATTTGGATTTTATTAATTGCATTTAGTGACCCGGTCCAATAGACATTAGTGCAGTGCACACACACCCTTCAGGCTGTAATGAGTGTTTATGTTAATGGTCTCTGACTAAGGGCTTCTGCCCCGATGAGATCTCTTACCAGCACAAGAATCAGTCAGCGAGAACGTGACGGTCTGCCAAGTCCGCAGGACACGTGGGTATTGGGCGAGTAAATATCAGACAAAATTAGACTTTAGATGTCCTCACTCCTGACACGTTAAGGCTAACGAAGAAACGCCTTTGAATGAGGAGCCCCCGAAGTCGAGGCAATTAGGGAGTAAATGTCAAGGATCAAACACTCACGGTACTGGGGTCACATGCCTAGCTTGTTTATTCACCAGTGCAGGTGTGTTTTATCCAAGGACTTTAGACATCCTTAAAACACAAATGCTTTCCTGGTTGCTCTCACTGATGGACGTTTCACCTTTTCTACCGGGTACACATTTAATTGGCCATTAATTAAGCTGAAAAACGGCATGAATTTTTCAGCTAGCCCCTTAGCGGAGAGCACCATCAAATAAAATCTTGCTGGCTGTCTAACTTCTTTTTGGTGGCCCATTTATATTCCCACAATGTTCTGGATTTAAAATGTGTTTCTCTTACGTCCTAGGTGCATTTTTAGGAGTAATTGTGGTTTGATGGCGGATGTGTCCTTCCCCAAATGTTCAAGTTAAACTTGTGCCGCTCTGGGAAATATATTTGGTAAATGCGCATGAATGCTGGGTAGAATAGCTTTCATTTTGTGCTTAGTGTTGAAAGCCCTCTACGTTTTTCACCCCATTCGCCACCTATGAAAAGGAGACAAACAATATAGTGTTCACATGAGCTGAAAATCTGACAAAGGATATTAGCTGCTCTCTTAGATTTCAAGATGACAGACAGCGAAACTCAATAAACACTGCCGTAGTCCGCCTCTGCCTCTTCCATTTGCCATATGGCCCTTTTGCCTTTCTCCGCCAATTCTGAAATGAAGCATTATTGCTGTCCTCCGGTAACTGCGTCGGAGCCAGATTATTCTTCTCTTTTCAACCGAGGGCCATTTTGGTGCCTCACAGCAAGCTTTTCTTTGCGCATTTCTTCGCACAGTTGCTGATGTCAGTGTACTATAGTAATCTATCTAAAAATATGCACAAATACCAAGAAAATTCATTTGTTTTTTACAGGGGCTTCCTGGACCACCTGGTGAGAAAGGAGAAAATGGAGACGTTGGTCCTATGGTAAGATGTTTTAAACAATTATGAACTATATTTGTAAAAACAGATAACGTTTTTATTCATTTTCATCAATCATGTTTTTTATTGCGTTATCATGTTTTTATTGTGTTTTGTGTTTTATTTTGGAAGTTATTATTTAATCAAAACAACACAAACTTCAGTTTGATTGATATTACTTGAAATGCAAAATAAAAAAAAAACATGATTTTTGAACATTTTTAAAAACTGAATTATCTGTTTTTGCAAATTAATTCTTCATTTGTTGGTTTGTATTCATTTAGTCATGTCTTTGACATGACTTGTGATTTAAATAAGAAATACATGAATACAGGAAAGAAAAACTGCTCAAGTCTTTTAAGAGCTCTATTTATTCTTGTATTATTTTGCTTTTATTTTATTTTTTTATTTAGCCATTTTTCACATTTGATTTATTTTATTTTGCCATTTTCTACATTTTATTTTATTTGTTATATTTTGTTTTTTAATTATTTTATTTAGCCATTTTCATATTTTATTTATTTTATTTTATATTTTATTTTGGCATTTTTCACATTTTATTTTATTTTATATTATTATTTTTTTTTTTTCCATTTTATGTTTTTAGTTATTATTTTTTAGTTTATTTTTCCATTT
>JAHKKF010522441.1:0-20730 GCA_019740295.1 Labeo calbasu
TGTCTGTCTGTGTGTCTGTGTGTCTTTGTGTGTGTGGGTGTGTGTCTGTCTGTGTGTCTTTGTGTGTGTGTGTGTGTGTGTGTCTGTCTGTCTGTCTGTCTGTCTGTGTGTCTTTGTGTCTTTGTGTGTGTGTGTGTGTGTGGGTGTGTGTCTGTCTGTCTGTCTGTCTGTCTGTCTGTCTGTGTGTCTTTGTGTCTTTGTGTGTGTGTGTGTGTGTGTGGGTGTGTGTCTGTCTGTCTGTCTGCGTGTCTTTGTGTGTGTGTGTGTGTGTGTGTGTTTCAGTAATCCTGCAGTTGCAGCTCTTAAACGGTGGCGATTCATTTGTGTGTGTAACAGTAAATAGTTGAACACCTGCAGCAGCTCATGAGACGCTTTATGAATGCACCACTGTGTGTGTGTGTGTGTGTGTGTGTGTGTGAGGTAATGCCTGAATGTGAACAGCAGCTTTTGTGCCATACACACACACACACACACAGCACTAGAGGCTCGTGGGTTTTTCCCTCTTTATGAACATGATGTGTGTCTGTATCTGGGAAGAGTTTCCTGTTCCTGCGGCCGCAGTCTGAATGTGTCCAGAGATGCTCAGACACGCTGACCACAGTGGCCGCGTCTCTCCGTGTTTGTCTGTCGGTGCGACCGCAGCCTCTAGTGCCGTCCTGACTGTCGTCCTCTCTCGCGGTTCGGCGGTCCGAGGGCGTTTGTCCGGTCTGTCTGACGCGCCGGCGTTCTCTGTGCGGCTGCGGGTTCGAGTCCTGGTGCTGCAGGACAGGAGAGGATGGCGCAGCGTCTGCTCCGGCTCTTGTTCTCGTCTCTGCCGTTTCTGACGGATGGTTTTTATTACTCTAGTGTTTTTGAGTCAGTAAACGCTCCGGCTCTTTTTCCCACTGTGCACTGCGGTGTGGGGGGGGGTGGGGCGTTTACCGCGCGCCGCGTCTCCGCCGGGACTCGTGTGGCATGCGAATGACTTCAGGGCTGTGGACGCTGTCTGGGGCGCGTTCGGTATGGAGACCATTAGCACCAATCTGGACGGAATTTGGGCGGATATTTGACTTCCTGTCTGTTCCTCTGGGGGGGCGGAGGGGGTTCATCACAGTAGCTGCTGCCAAACCCCTAAAACACACACACACACACACAAAGTTAATGGTCTTAATTACAGTCGCAGTAAACACGCTCACACGCAGATAATGAATAAATCTTGCATTTTTAGCACGTCCGCACGCCTCTTTCACACACTTGCTGTTTGGACACAGAAACAAACTCCTTCAGGCCGCGATGAGGTCATGCGCAGCCAACAGCACGTCGAGTCACCGAATTGTGAACGAGCCCCTGGCGGCCCATCGCAATTATAGCTGCATCACACATCCATAATTTCCCAGAGATCAGTTTGAGTTACGGCCGCTGGTGTGCAGGGGTGTGTGTGGGAGCTGCGTGTTTGTGCTGTTTCCCTGGCAGTGCAGCTACATGTGAATATCTGCGCTCAGAAACGTCACGCCGACGGCCGTTAGCAGCTCTAATGCGGTTTGACGCTCCAGTGTTGCAGATCTACAGATCGGAGGACGGTTCCTCCAGAGGACGCGTTGGGTGTCAGTCGCAGCACATCGTGTAACGTCGTTCGGGTCGCGGCGTTTCTCGCACGATTTCGCGCGTCCGATCGTCTCGCGGCTGAACTCGAGCGCGTGCGGCGGCCGGCGTTTGATGTGAGGCGAGGGCCGCTGTTATGGCTTCTTCTCGAAGGTCGCGCTCGGCCACAGGCGCTAGAAAATGGGCTGTTGTAAAAATAAAGGGGGTCGAGGCGCTCGGACCGCCGCTTCCTGATGAGTAATACGGCGCAGAGATCTGAGAAATTATGTCATTTCCACTCGGCAGCCCTCTGGAGGAGGAAGATCTGCTCAAATTGACTTCAGCCTTTGATTGGCCGTGTTTTGGTAACGGAATCCACCTTCAAACGGCCGGGAAAGCGCGAGGATCAGGCCTGACCGCGGTCACTGCGCGCCTTGACCCGCACGCTAATTTGTTTAACTCTGCAGATTGAGTAACGCTCAGGCAGTTCAGAGTGTCAGTGTGATCTCACTGTGACCCAGCAGCCTCTCTGTCAGACTCCAGATTCATGAATGAGAAACAAGAGTTCACCCTGCCAACACTTCAGCACTAAACACACACACACACACACACTCATGTGCAGTGAAGGTGGTATTTTTCAGTTAGTTTGGAAAATCAGGATCGAATGAACTCAAATGTGTGTCGGTGTTTTGTCATTGTGTGAGTGTTATTCATATCCTTTCTGTCATGTTTCTCTCTCACGTTTTGTTCTTGTACTGTGTGTTATTGCGTTGCTGTGTCTTTGTATGATCATGAGATGATGTTTGAGCGTTTTGTTCATATGGTGGATCAAGTGCTGCCAGACGAGTCTCGGTCTGACAAACAGGTTTAGTGTGTGATGAACAGCAGAACAGAACTCGTTCACTCCAGAATGAGCACCAACACTACTCTCGTTCTGTCAAATCAGATTTCTATGAAATAGTTTTATTATATGTAGAAGAATATTATATATCAGAATCAGAATGAGCTTTATTTGCCAAGTGTGTGCAAACACAAACAATTTGTTGTGGTTTTTCTCCTGCTAGTTTAAAACTTATCTTGTCTTGGAATAGCTTTTAGTGATTTGATTGTTTGATTTGTATGTCTGTGTGTTTTGTATTGTTTTGTATTTTATTCCTTTCCTTGTCTTTTATGATGTACAGTTTCCTTGAGTGTCTTGAAAGGCACCTAAAAATTAGATATTATTATTAATATATGTCAAATAAGAACAGAAAGATTATTTAAATAAGACTAAGGAAAAAATAAACAAATAAATAATAATACTAATGCAGTATACATCTGGAACAGCAGATTTATGTAGAGGTTTGTGCATTTTTACTGTGTAGACTGTATCTGTAAAAAAAATGAATATGTATTTACGTAATACTAGAGAGCGAGAGAGAGGCGATAATTAGTCATTAAGAAATGCATTACAGAAACAGATGCTAATTTCCGTGTTAGCTGTTTAAGCTGGAGACGCATGGGGAGAAAACCTTTTTATGCCTAGATGTTCTAGTGTAACATGCAGCTCATTCTAATTGTTTATACGTATACATACATATAAATACATAAATACAGATCTTTGCATGCAGTAGTTTACTCAAGTCTGGCATAGAATGTGAATTGATACACCTTTATTAAATATGTGTTTTGTGGTTTATTTTGATAGGTTAACTGTTTTTGTGGTGTTCAGGTAAAGCACCTCAGCAGCGCGTTCTTAACGTAAGAGAAAGACACAGTCGTTTCTACTTGGTGCAGTAAATCGCTTTTTTTCTGCACTAAACAAGTCATGATAGACAAGATGTTATACAATAATAATTTAATGAAAAAAATTGACATTCAACCTATTTTTCAAATTTCCTGAAAACGTCGGGTTTTCCCACATCGCCTCACATATATATATATATATATATATGTATATACATAGACATAAAAAATAATAATCATCAATCAAAATATTAACAAAATATGCCATTACAAATCACACATTTTATCAGAAAAAATGTGCAAATACATTCTCATGGCCGTTAAAATGTATAGGCGTTAAATTGGTGGATGTTGTCGCTTTGGCCGTGCTGTCAGTCCTGCGCTGATCTGATGCTGAATCTGTGTGTGTTTCAGCTGCTGCACATCTGCATGGAGGGCTGGGGGAACTGGCGCTGGGCCGAACCCTTCAGCGTGGACGACGTGGGGACGTTACTGCGAATCATCCAACACAAAGGACAGACGGCCACTCTCATCATCAGAGTCAAACAGCTCACAGGAGTCCAGAAACAAGTACACACACGCACACACACAGATCAGATCAGTCGATCGCTGACGTGTGATGTGATAAACAGCGTGTCTCTCTGTCTCTGTCAGGTGATCATCTGCGGCAGGCAGGTGATGTGCAGTTTCCTGCATCAGCCCATCGAGCTGCGGCTCGTGCAGCACTACACGGGTCAGGACAGTCAGCCCGTGCTGCGTGAGCGCGTCGCCCGTCTGGACCCGGACAGCAAACTGCCCTCGTTCGTCCTGGAGGACGCGGAGCTGACGGAGCTGTGTGTGCGCGCGTGCGGCGATGACGCCTGGTCGCGGGACGTCTGTCTGGATCACAAACACAGCAGCTCTGTGGTGCAGGTGAGTCGCCGTCAGTAACCCATAATCAGATGGATCGTATTGATTTAAACACAGAGCCTGTCCTTTATAAACCGGAGTCTCCGGATGACGGTGTTCAGTAAATAGATGTGTGTGTTAATCATCAGTAGTGCAGCGTGTGGCGTGATCTGATCACGTCTGATGGGACCGTGCTGTGAGACGGTGGATTGTTTGTTCTTCCTGTGTCCACCCCTGCACTTCCTGTCCAGAGACTCACTGAATGAGCAACATCAGCTGCTGTGTTCAAGCACAGGAAATAACAGATTACAAGCTGAACCATGAGGGTATCGTAACCTCTGTGTGTGTGTGTGTGTGTGTGTGTGTGTGTTTGTGTGCAGGTGCCGTGTTCCAATGGATCACTGCTGCATGTCTGGTGCACACGAATCCTGCTGGAGCCAAACACACACATGCAGCAGAGAGTGGTGAGTACACACACACACACACACACACACAAGTTTCTCTCATGCATTGATGCTGCACATGTGTGTGTGTTCAGGTTGTGTTCAGTCCTCTCTTCATGATGTGGAGTCACCTGCCGGATCCGGTTCTGGTTCATGTGGAGAAGAGGAGTTTGGGTCACAGAGACACGCAGCTCATTCACGGCCGCGGCCACCAGGAGGCGCTGCTGAATGTGGAGGAAGATCTGACACACCACCTTACCTTCCAGGCCAGGTACACACACACACACACACTCAAACTCTCATCCTGTAATGACACATAGGAATCTCTTCCTGCGATCAGTGTGTGTGTGTGTGTGTGTGTGTGTGTGTGTGTGTGTCTGTGGTCAGGCTCAGACAGACAGTCGTAGCCACACACACTCTCTTGTGTTCGTCTGAGTAAACCGCAGACAGGAGCTTGTACAGTTCTTCTTCTCGCTCCGTCCTGTTTGTGTTTGAAGCTCCACACGCTGTCTTGGCTGTACCGTTTGACCCATTACCCATGATGCACTGGACCTGCTCTCGTTCACACTGATCGTGTGTTTGTGTTCCAGGGAGGAAGAGGACGCATCTCACTGCGCAGTTCCTGTGTCCACTGCTGTTATCAAACAGATCCTGAGCAGAGCGGCACCCGACCAGAACCAGAACCAGCCGGACGTTCTAGAGCACTTCTATGGAGAGAAGACGTCCAGCGGCCCGGTGTGGCCCTACAGCAGCCGACAGACAGACAGGTGTGCACACACACGCATCATGTGATGCATTCATTCCTGCATTAAGGTCCATTCACACTAATAATGATAACTAGATCCATAAAGTTGTAGTAATAGTGTTCACGCCACAACTATAACAATAACAAAGAGGAACGGTATCACTGGAATCACTTTCATAGCGGTGGACAAACTGACATCAGCAGCTGATGAGCACACGTGTGTGTGTGTGTGTGTGTGTGATCAGGTGTGCAGTGGAGTCGGTGGCGCAGTGGGACAGTCCGATGCAGGTGCGTCTGAGCGCGTGGCGTTCGGGTCTGAACACGCTGCTGGTGGAGCTGCTGCCGTGGGCTCTTCTGGTGAACCGTTCGCGCTGGGACCTCTGGATGTTTGAGGCCGAGAGCATCATAGTCCAGATACCAGCCGGGAAAACCATTGTGCCGCCCAACTTCAAGGTGTCTGTCTGCATCATAGCAATGTACCTAAATGAGAGCAGGATCACTGTAATGTCTGTTCTGAATGAACGTGTGTGTGTGTGTGTGTGTGTGTGTGTGTGTGACACAGGATGCGTTCCAGATCGGCATATATTGGCCGCACACCAACACGGTGCACAAGTCTCCTGCCGTGCGATTGGTCCATGAGGTGTCGTCTCCGCGGTGGCCGGAGGGGGGCGGAGCAGATGTCCTGCTGCTGGATGAGGAGGGATACATACACACGGACATCACACTCGGAACACAGCCGGGAAAACTCAAGGTGTGTGTGTGTTTTGTTATGGTGATCTGTGTCTGCATGGGTGACTTTAATCTGGCATCAGAGACTAAAGTCTGTCTCTCTCCTGTCTGTTTGTCTCTCAGCTCTGTCAGTTTTGTGTGTCATCTTCAGTCAAATACGGGATTCAGGTTTTGCAGATTGAAGATAAAACCGTCCTGGTGAACAACACTACAAACACTATCAAGTGTGGAGCTGTGATCTCACAACACACAACCAAACCTGAACAGGTACAACACACACACACACAGAAACACAATACAACACATACTGAATGTCATGAAAACTGGTTCACCTTCGCCCCAAAGTCAAAAGAAACTGAAGTCTGTGTGTGTGTTTGTGTATCTCCGTCTTTTAGCCCTGTCTCGTCCCTGAGTCATCCAGCTTCTCTCTGGGTCCCACGGGTGCGGCCGGAGATCAGGTGTGCTGTGCGGTGCCTTGTTGGGACGTCCTGCGGGACGGTCAGACAGCAGAGGACGTGCAGCTGTCGTCGAAGCAGCTGCTGTTGAGTTTGGAGGGTGCGGTGGCGCAGTGGAGTCCTCCGGCGCCCGTGCGGACAGATTTCCCCAGACAGAGCGTTCCTGTGCCGGTGGAGCCGGACGCCGACTGGCCGTTCAACACCAGGTACCGCTTCAAACGTTTCAGTCACGTGTTCTTATGTGCCGCTACTTACCTTGGTCCTCAAGGGGGCGCTAGAGGTCCTTCAGACGTCAGTGTCATTCTGGAGATGCAGCTGGTTAGTTTGGTCTAGTTAGTTACGCTGCAGAAGGAAATGATTACACTGACTGTATTTCACCAGGACTCACTATGAATGTGAGAAACTACAACACACAATATGGTGGAATGAATCCTGCCTTCGAAATAAAAGAACTAATAGATACAGATGTTTCATCACTGTTAGAAGCACCGGTAACATTGAAACTAGATGAAAACTGTTTACTGATGAACGCTGTAGCCCTGAGACTAAGGTGTGTGTGGGTTTCTTGTGTTCACGTATGTTGAACTGAACTCTCTCTCTCTCCGCGAGTCTGATGTTAATAAATGACGCAACCGGCGTCTCGGGTATTTGTGGGTGGAGGGTTGGGCGGCTTCTTTGGTCGGTGACTCAGTTGTGTGTGTGTGTGTGTGTGTGTTTCAGGCCTCTGGTTCTGACCTGTCAGGAGCATCTGGGCGTCACGTATCTGACAGTGAGTGAAGATCAGTGTCCGCGCATGCTGATTCACAACCGCTGCCCCAAGAGCCTCTTACTGAAGGAGAACATCAAGGGTAACACACACTCACATATATACACGCACACACACACGCTCACTCGAAAACACACTGTATTATCTGTAGGTATTTTTGCCTGTGTTCATGTTAAGCGTGTGTTTTTAGAGTCTGTGAGGTCGGAGGTGTTCAGTCGGACGGTTCCTGCTCTCTCGTCTGTCCATCATGAGTTGTTTCATCAGGCCTCCAGTTTCCCCGAGTGCCGACAGAAAGAGACGCTTCCCACCCTGCAGCTGCGCATCATCACAGACACGCCCACCGGCCCCACGGACACGCCCACCAGCCACATGGACACACCCACCACACCGGGCTGGACTGACGCCATCGATCTCAGCAGTCCTGGAACACAGGTGCACATCACCTCACACTAGAGCTGCACGATTCCGGGTGAAATCAGAGCAAAATTTTCTGATAAATTCATAATGCAAAAAAACCTATATATCCAACACGGCTGGATCTCTAACTGCTGCAATAGCATAAAACACTCCTGATAGTTGAATAACAATTACAAAAGAATAAAATAAAGCATAATTCAATGATTTTACCGTCGCTGTGTTTGTCAGAGCGCTCTGCCCCACTACGTTCACCATCTCAAACACATGCTCACAGCTGTCGCTTTCAGTGTCTTCTGAATATTTTGATCGCTGACAGCGTATTCACCACATCCACCGTTAAATGACAGCGATGCTTATATTTCATTGCGTACTGTAATCGCTCTGCAGTGAAGCCATTCAAGCCAGTTCAAGTTTTGCTGATAATATTCATTTGTTTTATGCCTGCGGTGATAATTAGTGAAAACATATTGAGCCAGATTTAATTATTGTTACACAAGAAAAATATACTTATACTATTACATACCTCTAATTATTAGCAAACTTATACACTTTTAACAAAAAATTAACCAGAAAACAGACATTCTTTTGTATTTGATAATTTTTTTCTTGTTGTATTGTTTATAATGAATACAGTGTTTCCCCGCCGTTATATTGTGGACTGCCCCGCCCCACCTTGAAGGTCAAGTTCATTTAATTTCATTTTATTTTCTATGTAGCGCCGGATCACAACAGAGGTTTTTTAGAGTTATCTTTCTTAGAGAACAGGTCCATACCTCGTTCTTTTATTAAACAAACTAAATAGCCTTATGTCATTTATCTTATTTACACGACGGCATGTCATTTCTGTCTCTACACGGATTGATTTTATACAACAGTTCAATAAAGTAGTTAATATTAAGAGGCTTACGTTTTAGACAGCATATTTCCCATTTATGCTCAATTTCGACAACAAAAATCATTCAAACGGTTAATTTCTCTCTGAGCAACCGTTTAAATGATTCGGTTCAATCGCAGTGACTCACTTAGCGGTGACTTGCTGCCACCTATTGGTGGCTTTAATTTCACATTTAAAGTGGCCATTCTTTTCATTTTTAAATAATTTCAAATACATTTAAAATATTTAAACATTATTTATGCATGTGTAACTGCAGTCCCTCTGAGCTGCATTAGATAAATACATCTAAACACCACTTAAGATGCAGCTTCTGTGTTTCCTCTGGATTGCAAAGATAAATTTTGTTGATACTGATTTCATTTGCTTGGTAACAGCACAAATGTCTTATTATTCTAATTGACTGGTTAAATGTCAGAATTTGACTGAAAGAGTGTGTCAGAAATCTCCAGTTGTCACAGTCCTCATGACTGGAATTCTTCTGTGTTTTCTAGGTTGTTTTTCTTCCTGGTTTCGGCTGTTTGTACATTGACGTTCTTCACCAGAGCGGCACCGTCACGCTGACGCTCGCGCCGGAGAGCAGCGCGGGAGACGTCGTCGCACATCACAGGTCGGACACGCTTACGTTCTCGCGCATGTTGAGTTTCTCCACTAGAGGGCGCCGTTTGACTCGCTCACCCGTGTGTTTCCCGCAGGCCGTCCGACCCGATGCTGTCCTTCAGGATCCTGCTGAACGAGGCGAGCGTGGCGCTCTGTGACGACATCACCAGCCCGTCTAGTTCGGTGGAGCTGCTGCGTCTCACCGTCACCAAACTGCTGCTCCGGCTGCCGCCCGACGAACCGTCGATCGACGGCACCGACGCGCCGCCCGTCCACACCGTCCAGATTCACTGCGGCGGCCTGCAGGTGGACAACCAGCTGTACGAGCGCGCCAGCTTCCACTTCCCCGTCATCGTGTGCCAGGAGCCCCAGGGCGAGCCCGACCTCGCGCCGACCCCGCAGCAGCTGCAGGAGTTCTGCGACGCCTGTTTCCTGTCCCTGAGCGTCACCGTCTCCGCCGACGGACGGCTGGACCGGCTCGCCTTCCGCGTCAGGCCGGCGCGCGTCTATCTGGAGGACACCTTCATCTACTACATGAAGACGCTCTTCCACACCTACATCCCAGAATGCGGCATGGGCGGGCGGAGCTGCGGCGGAAGGGCGGAGCCGGCGGTCCCGCGGGAGGTGCTGGAGTCCACGTGCGCTCTGGTGACGCCGGTGCGGCTGCAGAAGCTGTCGATCGAGCCGGTTCATCTGCTGGTGAGCATCCACGCGTCGCTGAAGCTCTACATCGCCTCCGACCACACGCCGCTGTCCTTCTCGCTGTTCGAGCGCGGCCCCATCTGCACCACCCCGCGACAGCTCGTGCACACGCTCGCCATGCACTACGCCGCAGGAGCGCTCTTCAGGGCAGGTGCGTCTCACACACACACACACACACACTAGAAATAAACACTATAATCTCTGAGCTTCCAGTTGTGGTGAAAGCAGTCGTCTGCTGTGAGGTCCCAGGCTCAAATTTTTGATTTCGCTAATATTTTCTTCTGAAGAAAGATAGACATGTATAGTGATGAAAGCCAAAATAATAAATGTCATGGATGAATATTTGCTGAGTAATCTACTGTGGGTCAAAATGGCAATTTTCAGAGCCAAATTGCAGAAGGCTCAAAATGACTTCGGGAAGATGGCAGCATCGTACTGTTATTTCAACACAGAGATCGGTAGGTCTGTTAGTAAAATCTGTTGATCTTTGTTGCATTATGTGCCAATGATGACCATTCAAAAATGGGGGAACGGCACTTTTCAAATTTCTCCTCCAAATCTTAATGCCCTTCTAGTCTCTAGTTTCAACAGTGTTTGTTCCTCAGAAATTCCTCTTTAAAAGAAAAAATGTCTCAAATTTTTGCAAAGTGACCCACATTTGGTTTCTGACCACCTAAAAATTTGTAGATATGTTTTTCTCCTGAAGCCAGTTTGAAGTTGCAATATCTCTGTAATCGAACCATACAGTCCCTTCAAAATGAAGATGCCAAAAGAAACGTTTGTTAAGACTCAATAACTAAAAGGGCATTAGGATATCTTCAATACTTCTTGAGTTACAGGCATGCAAACTTGGGAGAAAAAAATTTAAAAGTGCTGTTTCCCCATTTTTGAATGGTCACCATTGGCACATAATGCAACAAAGATTAGATCAGATCTACTAATCTCTGTGTAAAAATAACATACTGGTGCTGCCATCTTTCTGAAGTCATTTTTACCCTCCTGTAATTTGGCTCCAAATATCTGTTGAAAATTGCTTTTTTGATGCCCCTATACAAAATAGTCAGTTACTCAGCAAATTTTCATCCATGACATTTCGGCTGCGTCCGAAAGCCTGGTCAGCTTGACTTGCTGCCTTATCAGGCAGTGACTTCAAAGGCTGCGAAGGCGACTCCGGGAACAGTTTGGGACAGACTTCCGAGGCAGAGGAACGTGACGCCGTTGTTAGATTACCCAACGGTTACGTTGGAGATTTTGGAGAAAAAAAGGCCCGTGTGTCGGAGAAGACGACTGGGAACGGCGACTACTTTTTGCTTAAAAAAAAATAAAAGCACTAATGCAAGTAATATTGCAGAACAGATCGTTGTTATTAGTGGCTGTTTCGTTATTATTGGTAGTATTTTGTAAATATTATTCTTATTTACTACTCATTTGAACACTTTTAACATTTTTTATTAACTACCGTTATTACGAACAATATTATTTATTACGCTTTTTACACTATTACGATTCATAAAGTTTATCACGGTCAAGATCTGATCTATTATATATAGTAACGAGTCTAATTTCACCAGAATATCTTTATTTATATAGCCTATATGTGCACACGCACAGGATTGTGGGAAATCGAAGGCAGCGAAGGACACATCTATGCCGCCTTCAAAGTTCGATCAGAAGAAAGTACTTCAGGTACCTACCTCGGACGCAGCCTTAATATTTTCGTTTTCATCACTATACGTGTCTCATTCTTCACAAAAAATATTAGCCAAAAAAAAAATCTGAGCCGGGTAAGTTTTTGAAATTTGATTGATTTGACACAGAATGACCCGATCGATAACAAGTCTATAGCGTTGTGATTGATTGAAGGAACTGGTGAAAACAGGAAAATGACAACAGAGATACATTTAATAAGGTAGTTATAAAAATGACATAAGAAATGCCCCTGTGGAAATCAGTTCATTTCCGATGCTGATTTTATATCTATATGTATATCTATACAGTGCTGCTTGAAAGTTTGTGAAGCCTTTAGAATTTTCTGTATTTCTGCTAAATATAACACAAAGCATCATCAGATTTTCACACACGAGAATCCAATCAAACGAACAAGACAAAGATTTATACTTTGTCGTTTAGTTATTGAGAAAAATGATCCAGTGTTAAATATTTGCGAGGTGCAAAAGTATGTGAATCTTTACTTTCAGTATCTGTTGTGACTCCTTTTTGAAGCAAAAACTGCAGGTAAAGTTTTTTGTAAGCGCTGATCAGTCCTGCACAATGACTTGTAGGAATTTTAGCCCATTCTTTAGTACAGAAACACTTGAACCCTGTGATGTTGGTGGTTTTCCTCCTATGAACTGCTGCTTCAGGTCCTTCCACAACATTTCAGTTGGATTAAGGTCCAGATTTTGACTCGGCCGTTCGATCACATCGCCTTTGTTCTTGTTTAACCATTTTTTGTTAGAATGACTTGTGCGCGTGTGGTCGTCGTCTTGCCGCGTGACCCGCTTCCTCTCTAGATTTGAGTTGATGGACAGATGTCCTGACATTTTCCTTTAGAGTTTGCTGGTATCATTCAGAATGTATTGTCGTAAGTCGTCCTGACCCAGATGCAGCAAAACGCCAACATCAGCTCTTTTCCTGAGCTCCTCAGAGATCTGCTTTGTTTGTGCCATGATTCACTTTCACAAACATGATCAGACTTTATTAGATAATTGTTCTTTAAATAAAACAGGGCATAAACTGACACCTAATTGTCATCCAATTGACTGAAAACACTCCTGAACAGATTGACTCTCATTTGATCTTCAGAATAACTGCTGATCCTAAAGATTCACATACTTTTGCAACTGACAAATATTTAACGCTGAATCATTTTTCATAATAAATAAATGAAGTAGTATATATTTTAATCTCATTTGTTTAATTGTGTTCTCATTGTCATTTTTCAAAACTTGTGTGAAAATCTGATGGACTTTTTGGTCATATTTACGCAGAAATATAGAAAATTCTGAAGGGTTCACAAACTTTCATACAGCACTGTGTGTATATATATATCTTCATCATCATCATCATCATCATCATATATCGACTAATCCTCCTAATGATCAGTTTTGTATGTTTATGTGTTGTTGATCTTAAACCTCACGTTGTGTTCTGCTCATTCTGACCTGGAGAGGATTTTCTTTTCCTCAGAAGTGTTGAGTGCATCGGTGTGTTGTTGTTTGTGACGGTGCTGTAGGTTGGGTCGTGGGTTCTCTGGAGATTCTGGGCAGTCCGGCCAGTCTGGTGCGGAGTATCGGGAACGGCGTGTCGGATTTCTTCCGTTTGCCGTACGAGGGTTTGACTCGTGGACCGGGAGCTTTTATCAGCGGCGTCTCTAGAGGAACAAACTCGTTCATCAAACACATCTCTAAAGGTCAAACACACACGAGATTCCAGTGTCAGTCGTTCTATGGTTCGATTCTCCTGCTGCGTCTCGTATCTGCAGCTCACTGTGTGTGTGTGTGTCTGCAGGGACTCTGACGTCCATCACAAATCTGGCCACGAGTCTGGCGCGTAACATGGACCGTCTGTCGCTGGATGACGAGCATTACATGAGACAGGAGGAGTGGAGGAGACAGTTACCCGAAACTCTGGGAGACGGACTGAGACAAGGCCTGTCCAGACTCGGCATCAGCCTGCTGGGTGAGACACACACACACACACACACACACACAGCCCATTCCTCTAAGTCTGCAGTCTCTTACTCGTGCGCACGTGTGTAGGAGCGATCGCAGGTATCGTGGATNAGTTACCCGAAACTCTGGGAGACGGACTGAGACAAGGCCTGTCCAGACTCGGCATCAGCCTGCTGGGTGAGACACACACACACACACACACACACACACACAGCCCATTCCTCTAAGTCTGCAGTCTCTTACTCGTGCGCACGTGTGTAGGAGCGATCGCAGGTATCGTGGATCAGCCCATGCAGACGTTCACACGGACGCTGGAGTTGCCGAACTCTGCGAGCAGCGCGGCCCGCGGCGTCATCTCAGGAGTGGGGAAAGGCATTGTGGGAGTATTCACCAAGCCAATCGGAGGAGCAGCTGAGCTGGTGTCGCAGACGGGATACGGTACGAGAACATTCAAGTAGATGAGCGCAGGAGTGTGTGTTTATGTGCGCATGTGCAGTGACGTGTGTGTGTGTGTACTTGTTCTTGCTACATTGTGTGGACCAAATGTCCCCACAAGGATAGTAAAACCTGAAATTTTTGACATTGTGGGGACCAAGAAAAAAACGATTAAAAATAGTAAATGATCTGAAAATGTAATGATGCAAACATGTTTCCTGTGACGGGTAGGTTTAGGGTTAGGGTTGGGTTAGGGGATAGAAAATATTGTTTTGTCAGTATAAAAACTATAGAAGTCTATGGAAAGTCCCCACAGTTCACGAAAACAAACGTGTGTGTGTGTGTGTGTGTGTGTGTCGCAGGTCTGCTGCACGGCGCGGGTCTCTGGCAGCTTCCCAAACAGCTGCACCTGCCGACTGACACCAGATCAGCCGACGCCTCCAACAGCCACGTCAAATACGTCTGGTAAAACAACAGCTTTTACATTTACATAGTGTTTGATTTTGGTTTGTTGTTTAAACATTATTTTATTTTTACATTGATATGATTTGATTCATTTTAGTATGTTTAATTTAGATTTTTATTTTGAATGAACTGAATTCATTTTTATTAAGTGTTTTGAGTTTTGTTTTAAAATCATTTAAATTTTATATTGTATAATGTGATTTTTAGTAAGTACTATAATTTGATTAATTTTTAAAAAAATATATTTTAATTGTACATTTTTATAATTTAAATAATTTTATAAATTATGCTTTATTTTTATTATTTAAAATGATTTACTTTAACTTTTTTGTAATTTAATATTTATGTATTTTGATTTGTATTTGTATACATTGTTTTAATATTTCACTTTAAATTTTAGTTTTATTTGAATTATTTTAAAATGTGTTTTGATTTAGCATTTTTGTTATTTAATTTTTTTGTGTTTTTTGATTTTTTTAAATTATTTTAATTTGACATTTTTATAATTTCATACATTTTTAGTGTTTTTGATTTTTATTTTACCATTTTATTATCTTAATTTGATATTTTTATAGTAATTTTAGTACATATTTTATTTAAGTATTTTTTTATTTTGACTTTTTTTACGTTTCTATGATTTAATTTCTAATGTTTTATTTTGATACATTCTAAATATTTTATTTAAAATTTGAATTTGTTTTTTATTTTAAATTAACATTTTTATTATTTAATTCATTTTGGAAAACCCCCATCAGGGGGGTGAGTGTGGTGACCTTCAGCCTCCACGTCTCAGTCAGATGTGTGTGTCGTTGGAGTCGATCCCTCAGGCCCGTGTGTCTGTGTGTGTGTGTCTGTAGGAAGATGCTGCAGTCTCTGGGCCGTCCGGAGCTGCACATGGCTCTAGACGTGCGTATGGTGAGCGGATCGGGGCAGGAACACGCCGGCTGTCTGCTGCTGAGCGGGGAGGTTCTGTTTGTGGTCAGTGTGTGTGAAGACGCGCAGCAACAGGCCTTTCCCATCACTGAGATCCAGTGTGAACACGACACACGCACGCCTGGACGCATCACACTCACACTGCAGCAGCACCGAGTGACCAGTGACACTGAGGTACGCGCACACACACACACACACACACACACACGCACACACACACACACACTCTCATACTGCAGCAGCACACTTGTATATTTTTATACATCATTGTTCAGAACCTCAAGGTCACTTTATGAATACATAAATACATAAATACATAATCCAAGCTAAAGTGTTAATAAGTGTTATAATGACCTTCATGTATAGAACTAATACATTAATCATTTTTCGGCATTGATGTTTCTTAATGTTTTTGTGTAATGGTTAGTGGACTTTTTTTTTTTACGCTCTGGTGTTGATCACATGGTGGTCAAAAATGACTTCTTTTTTTTCAATGAAATCGATGTACTACAGTGTATTATATTTTGATGTTTTTATTTATATTAATATTAAGTTATATTTATGGAATAATTATTATAGATACCTGGTAACCACTTTTTGAGCACAGACTTGAAAATAACATTTCCAATTTAAGTCTCGAATGCTTTGGAGCGCAGGCTGAAGTTTGGTTACTTTATAAAGTAAAGCAAAAAAATGAAGTTTGTTTATTATTATGAAAAATGCACAAAAATACTATTATAAAATGTAATATAGAATAGGGTTAGGGTTATTTTTTTTTTTTTTCAAAACATATTACACTTTAAAGCAGCCTAAAAATCTAAGCCATAAATCTGTGCTACAAATTTGAAGTTGATATCACAAAAAAAGAGCTTTTCAGTGAGATTTTGTTTGGTCGCAGCACTAGATAACATTTGTCATTGAGGTCAAAATATGTCAACTATGACTGAGGGTTTCCTTCGTTTTTTTTTTTTTTTTACTGTCATCTGTTGTTGATGCAGACGTCCAATGTTTTATTTGTGTTTCTGCACCTGATGGCCGTGGTGTGATGCTCAGCTGTCTCTGTCTCTGTCTCTGTGTGTCTCAGGTGGACGGGGCTCGTGAGCGTCTCTCTGAGCTGCAGTACAGTCGGCTGGTGGATTTTGTCACCGGAGCGTCTCAGTATTTGTCTCCGTCTCTGTCGTCCCTCCATCAGCAGCCGCCCGTCACTCCCGCCGAGCCGCCGCCCACCGTCTCCAAAACGTACCGGTATCACGCGGACCCCGCCTTCACACGCGTGTTCGTCTGCAAGTTCAACATGGTGAAAAACAAAGCGCTGCGCATCGGCTTCCACTGATGGCCAGACCTGTTCATTATTGTCTTTGTGTTATTTATAGAGTAAGACACTTTATTATCGTTGAGGGACGTCACTACGTGGGCCAGAGCTCGTCTCTGATTGGCTGCTTCTGTGTGAATGAGGTGCATGTGATGCTTTAAACCAAAAGGCCTTTCGTTTTGTATTTTTATAATCGATGCAAGAAAGAAGATTTACTGTTTTTATTTCATGATTTGCTCCTGTGTTCTTGTCTAATGATCAATGAGTGTTACTGTATAATGAATCTGTATTTTGTAATTAAAATATATTTACTAAAGCTGTACGGCGTGTCACGACGCTGACGTCACGCGTGTCGTTTGTTCGGTTCAGGTTCACGTTTATGGTTTTCAGCTCAGCGATGTTTGTTCTGATTCTTCATCTGGTCTGGAGCTTCCGTCTGCAGAGGAAACAGTCGTGTTTTTGACTCATCAGATGATTCACTGCAGTCTGTGATCACTGTACGCGCAGCTTTCAGCAGATCACGTTGGAATATTCATACATTTCACAACTACAGGAACTACCCCGCTACTTAAGATAAAAGTGTTCAGCGCTACATACGTGTGTGTGTGTGGTTGTTGAGCCGTCATGGATGATGATGAGGATGACGACGTCACGGCTGCGCTGCTCTCTGGCGTTTTGTGGTGCTCCAGCGCCGCCATGTGTTTGGTGTACGACCAGCAGATCTGATGAGATCAACAATCAACCGTCACAAACACGATTTCCTGTGTGGAAGGGGCTTATAGTCATTTCAGATTCAGTGTGGTTACATTAATTACTGGTAATATGAATTCAGTCCACATTGTGAATCAGTATTTCTGCACGAGCATTAGTTCAGTTCTGGCAAAATAATTGGTAAATTAAGTTTTCAATTTCATTCAGTGTAAACAAATGTGACCATAGTAAAGTGTTACTGCTGTTTCTCAGTGACAACAGCCTTTAACGTTGACGTTTACCTGTTCATTCTCACACAAGTCTTATTAACAATCAGCAGTCGTATGTTTAGTGACATTAACCTGGATTTATAGCTGCTGTAACATCAACAATAAACAATCTTTTTGTTGTTGCTGTCCATTAAAGGTATTAATCCAGAGCTCAGTTTATATGAATTGATCAGTTCAGTATCGTGAACAATACTTACAGTCTTTATGACGTGACATATTTTATGAGGTCTCAAAAAATGAATGTATAAGATGTAAACTATAGTATTTACACAATGAAAACGAACTCATGTGAAGGTGTAAGAGCTCAGTGTAAAGCATTGTTTATTTTTAACACTACTAATGAATTGGGCCTCATGTAAAATTTAGCAAAACAGAGTCTGATTAATCTGTGACTTTTTTTTGATTGTACGGTTCAGTACAGTAACCTGTTAAAAACTACATTAAACGGTAACTGTACAATAAGGTTTTATTTGTTTGCTTTAACAGTGAGCGATATTTTTTACAGCGTTTGTAGCTCATTCTATTGAATGTTGTTCATTAACTCGTTTGCTCGTAAGACATTAGCATTACCAATAAAATTCAAGTTTTAGACAATGTTTATGAGCAAACGTGAATAATGTTCTTAGTTGATGATAGCCAACGCTTTCATTTTAAATGTATTTTAACGTGTTAGTTTAACACATCAGTGATCAGATGAATTGACGTGATTTCTATTATTTACAGTGTTTAAATCACTAATGATCTGTCGGGACCGTAAATGTTCATAAAAGCGTCTGATAAACTGTATAATACATGATTTTCATTCCTGCAAGTTCAAATGAAGCAGAAATGAAAGAGACTTTGAACATTTTATTTGAGAGCACAAAGAGAGAAAACGGCACATTACCAAAAAAAAAAAATCTTAAGTGCAGAACAAAGATCTTTCAACCACAATCCACAGAATCAAGACTTTTCTGGTCTTTTCTTCAGTGTTTCAGTGACAGCAGATCAGTCAGGGCCCGTATTCACAAAAACATTTGATCTTACCACTGAATGTTCTCCTAAATAACAGTAAAAGTTTTTGGCTAAGAGTTTTCTTTTTAAACTTGTTCACAAAGCTGCTGAGACAAACAGAGAATAATAACAACACGTTACTTTTTGCCCAACTTGTTAATGAAAACAAGCATGTAATCAAATAAAAAGCTGGAGTCGGGATCACCTCCAGAACCAAAAAAAGATGCGTGGGAAAACGTGCGAAAATAAATGCGACACGTTTCTAAAATGTTTCTAAAATTGCAGACAACAGCCATTTGTGATTCGGTGTCGGTGACTCAGGACTCATCCTCACTAGTTCACTAGCAGAGCTCGTTTTAGCACTAAAATGCTTTGTGAAATACTCTTAGAGATAAACTTTAGGAGTCCATAAACTAGGATTGATGCCATTATTTTAAAGATTTTCTCATACATCGGCCGGTTATGAACTACTTTTAGCCTTAAGATGTTTTGTGAATACGGGCTCTGGCATCTGTCAGTGATGTTGAGACTCAGCGTCTTCAGATTCTCGTGTTCTCCTTGTGCCGCGTCCATCAGTAAAGTGCTTCTGTTCTGAGGAGAAAATATGAGAAACACGTTCACACATCCATCCTCAGTGTTCAGACTGAAGAACGGCACCGATCTGCCGCTCTCAAGACTCATCAGAATCTACAAGATATTGAAGACATTCATATTTTACATGCATTTACTCACAGCTGTCTAACATCAATCAGACCATGAGCATCTACATTAACAGGTTTGTTCTTCAAAAACAATCAGATCAGGTTCTTCAGTTCATCCATAAATGATTCTTCTGTCATCATTCAGACCCCTATGACTGTCTGTCTGTAGACAAGAATGTTGGGAACCAAACACTGAAGCCCCCTGACTTTCACTCTTTGAACAAAAATCACAGACATTTCTGAAAATGTCCACTGCAGACAGACAGTCATGGTCTGAATGACACACACACACACACACACACAGTAATGAATGGAGTCTTACTGTAATCATGAGATGAAGACGAAGATCCAGTCGCTCCTGCTGTAAATCCCTCGTGAGATCACGACCCTCGCAGATCATTCATGAAAATACACTCAGATACGAACACGAAGATCACAGACGCGTCACACAAACACACAGCGCTTCACACGTCAACGCCGCTTTCTTCAAAAAGACAAAGTGGTTTATAACCACTGATCTATAATAGAGAACATTTATAGAGTCATTATATATAGATCAGTGTTTATAACTCATTTACATTTTCAGTATCATTTTACTGAATAATCTTTCATTTATTTGTTATTGTCTTTCAACCTCACGATCCTCACTGAAATATGAGCTGATCAACGAAAAACACTCTTTGAAATAAAATTAATTTTAATTGAAATAAAATAAAAAACTTCAACTTATTTTATTTCAGCTCATTTCCAATGCAGATTTCTCACTTTCATTTACTTTAACTTCATGTACTAAAAAAATTAAAACTACAAAATATTAAAAAAAAAAAATTGAAGTGATAGAAACAACAAAACTACTAAAATATATATTAAAAAATATATAAATTCAAACTATTAAAAAGTAAAATGTCACTAAAATAACACTGGATGAAAGTGACAGAATGGCTCTGATGAAAATAAGAATCGCTGATGAAGAAGATGATGATGATGAAGAGTTACTGCTGATGTGATTTAGACGAAGACAGAACAGTGTGACCTCTGACCTTATATGTGGCCACTCGTGTGCCGTCGGTCCTGCAGTTCTGCTCTTCATCAGTGGTGGACTGAGCCTCATCCTCCTCCTGCTGCTGCAGACCAACACACACACACACACACACACGCACACACACACGCACACGCACACACACACACACACATGCACACACACACACACACACATGCACACACACACACACACACACACACACACACGCACACGCACACACACACACGCACATGCACACACACACACACGCACATGCACACACACACGCACACG
>JAHKKF010522444.1:9311-37382 GCA_019740295.1 Labeo calbasu
GTCTTTCAAGATTTAGCCATCCAAACTTTCTAAAGATGTGGGAGCACAGCTTCGAACAACACATGTTGTCCCTGAGCACCGTAACACATCTCCCATAAAGGTTTGCAACTTTACAAGGTAAACAGTGATCTGAAAAACACTTTGCCTCTCAGTAATTAGCACACAAAATGTCATTGGTGTAGCACTACTGCCGCCTCACCGGAAATTGTACCCATGTTCTTTTTTACAGTAGCGCCCCTCGGAAACAGGTGGATATCGCTAAATGAGGAGCTCCAGTCTATAATCTACAGCAGGGGTGCTCAACTCTGTTCCTGGAGATCTACCTTCCTGCAAAGTTCAGCTCCAACCCTGATCAAACACACCTAAACCAACTAATTAGGATCTGAAGGAGCACTTGATAATTACAGACAGGTGTGTTTGATCAGGGTTTGAACTAAACTCTGCGGGAAGGTAGATCTACAGGAACTGGTTTGGCCAAAACTGTGCAGTGCGACGAAAATCGATCTGAGCTTTGAATAACGTTACCTGTACTAGCAGCAAATGTGCCATGCGGTTTTGCGTGTGTTTGAGCCTGTTTACAAACCTGTTGTCCAACAAAGATATCATTTATTGACATGCTTTTTCTCCAGATTAACTTCATAACAGTGTCAAGTGTTTGAAATAAGCTTTTGCGATCAGACGTGGCTTCATATCACAGAATGAGGCAGAAATCATACTATTTTATAGTATTATAAATGTCGATTAGCATTGCATTATAAATATACTTTATCCTTATAAAAATACCCAAGATTGCTTGAAGAACACAGACAAACCATATATTGAATCAATCGTATGTTTATTGTCTTCAGGTTTCCTCAGTTAAAATTCTGTGTTTTAAAAATCTGCGTTTTATTCAGCTACAGCGATAACTGGATTAGAGATTCCTGAAGCGCTGTCAGTACTATTACTTCTACTCTAAAGTATATGTGGAGTTTTCCGGCTCTGAATCAGAAAGGGCTTTTTTGCCGTGTGTGTTTCACACGCAAGGAATTCGATGAATTAAGGAGCTTTCAGTACAGAAAGTACAATTTAATTCACATTCCAGTGAATTAAACTGTACTCAGTAATGTTCACAACACCCTATTTTGGGTAAAAATAGGAAAGATAATACTTTTCTTTAAAGAAACAGGATTTCCCTGAATTATCATCATTAATATCATTATCACAATAAATACCAGAAATTATCATGATCATTTTTTAAGCCCATATCACCCATCCCTCGTTTCTATTGACTCACATAGTATTACCAAAAAATACTATGGATGTCAATTGGAATCATTGTTGGGTGGACATTTAAAGATCTTTGCACTAAAAGCTAAAAAAATATATATAAAAGCACATTACACTTTGATATGCACTTATACGTTGTAGGGGTGGGCCATATACCGATAGACACAATTAACTGAGATTTTCAACTATCGTCTCTATCGCGGTTACACACTTATGAGATGCTGCTGTGCTACGTGGTCACATAAACATTATGTTTGCACGTTTTTAAGCATTGCGGTTTAAAAACAAGTGCTTTTAAGCTGTTGAAAGCAATCAGCAGTGAAAGAGAACTCGTGTGGCTAAATGTGCACGCAGTCTGAGACGTCAAAGAGACGCACACACGTGAAGACGCTGCTCATAGAGCACAAGAGCATTTGCTGCTTTTATAGGCCTTGAATGGTTAAATAACAAAATGCCTGTCTTTGCAAATATCCTTGTGAACACAGTAATTTAGGTCTTAAGTGAAAGTAAACAGCTGGGAAAGAAAACACATGTGTAACAGTATATTGGATCTGGGCAGTTCTTAAAGTGACAGCAGTCTAATGTTCTTGCTGTCTGTCATTCACGTTAATTAAACAACAAAAGAGAAAATCTCTCATTGCTCTTGACTAAAAGAAGAAATATGTATTTAATTGACACAGTGAAGACTATGCAGTGTTTTTATACATTAGATTACTTACTAATGTATATAGCATTTCTTATTTATTTGTTCTACTGTAGTTTTTTGTCCTATTGCTTGTAATTAATTTCTTATTTTTATTTAATCATTGACTGTTTACTTGTCTTCAGTAAGCTTGAGTTTGTTTGTTTGTTTGTTTTTTTTTAATTTAGGCTAGTATTAGTTTTTTGTAATATTGACACTGGTGTCAATTTCTATGATATAAAAATTTTGATTGTTTAACGCAAAAAGTAGCTATTTCGTGATATAAGATTTTGATCTTTGGCTTTAATTAGGTCAAGCACACATTAGAATACCAAAGGATGTTGACCTAATATTTTTATATGAATATTAACATTTTAATGCAATATATTGTCTTTTTCTGTGTGTGTGCGCATATCAGAAGCCTGAATGAGCTTCGGGTGTTATTGCTGGAATCTCCACGTCACTCTGCGGGAGTGGATCGCGACCTTAGCCGTGAAGTCCACAGAGCCGAGTGGAGGATGAAAGAACAGAAACTACAGGATGACATCAAAACCCTCCGAGAGAAACTTTTGCTGCTGGTGAGATATATGAATAGAAACCTGCAACTACAGCCATTGTTGCTGTTTTATGACAAACATCTCATTCCATCATTGATAGCCTTGTGGTTAGTGTGCTGACATATACAGTGCAACTCAGCAACCCAAGTTCGATTCCCATCTCGAGGTCCTATGCTGATCCCGCTCCCCTCTTTCTACCCAATAATTTCCTGTCATCTCTCCACTGTCCTGTCTCAATAATAAAGTAACAAAATTTCTTTAAAAAAAAAACGTAAATGTACGATAATTTTTCTTTACTAATTAGATTTTCCTCTCAGACACAGATATATATATACATGATTGTTAAAAAGTTTGGGTTGGTTAAAAAAAAAAAAAAAAATCTCTCTTGATTACCAAGGCTACATGTATTTGATCAAAAATACAGTAAAACTGTAATATTATGAAATATTATTACAAATTAAAACTTAATATGCTTAATATTTTTGTGTAATCTGATACTTTTTATTTTGTGGTAATTAATGTACAAAGACATTCAAAGAACAGCATTCTGTTTTAAAGGAGAAGTCCACTTCCAGAACAACAATCTACAGATAATGTACTCACCTCCTTTGTCATCCAAGATGTTTATGTCTTTCTTTCTTCAGTTGTAAAGAAATTGTGTTTTTTGAGGAAAACATTTCAGGATTTTTCTCCATATAATGTACTGATATGGTGCCCTGATTTTAAACTTTCAAAGTTTACAACCGCATTTGGGATCATTTGAAGCCGCATTTAAACTGCATTTTGGAAGTTCAAACTTGGGGCACCATATCAGTCCATTATATGGAGAAAAATGCTGAAATGTTTTCCTCAAAAAACATAATTTCTTTATGACTGAAGATAGAAAGTGGAAACAAAAATGGTTCTTCTATGGCATCCCTGTGAAGAACCGTTCAAAGCACCTTTATTTTCAAGAGCGTACTTTTAATTGGAAGGTGGCTGCCCTGAACCCTAACCCCTAAATTTCAACTTATTAAAATGAAATTGAAATAATTTCTGCATTTTGACTCTGAGACTGATTTTAACTACACCTCTACATTTATGATCAGGAAATATTCCTGCACCCTTTCTCTCACAGCTACATGAGGAGTAGATAGGCCCTATCATTTTGCGATAAATGTGTTTAAAAGTATAAAAAAATCTGTGTCAGGGTTGCCAGGTTTTCACATCAAAACTCACCCAATTGCTACTCAAAACTAGCCCAAAACTAGCCCAATCACGTTTCGAGGGGGGGTCCCCTATTATTAGGGTCGCTTCAACCCACAGACATCAAAAACAACCCGCAGCAACAGTGTTAAAGTAGCCCAATTCCACAGGAAAATCACGGACTTGGCAACACTGACCTGTGTGTAACTTTAAAGGAGAAGTCCACTTCTAAAACAAAGATTCACATATAATGTACTCACCCCATTGTCATGCAAAATGTTTATGTCTTTCCTTCTTCAGTTGTAAAGAAATTATGTTTTTTGAGGAAAACATTTCCCAAATTTTCTTCATATAATGGACTGATATGGTGCCCGATTTTGAACGTCCAAAATGCAGTTTAAATGCGGCTTCAAACGATCCTAAATGCGGTTGTAAACGATCCCAGCCGAGGAAGAAGGGTCTTGTCTAGCGAAACGACCGGTTATTTTCATAAATAAAATACAATGTAAATACTTTTTATTCTCAAGCGCTCGTCTTGCCTTGCTCTCGTTGAACTCTGTGTATTCTGGCTCAAGACAGTTAGGGTATGTCGAAAAACTCCAACCGTATTTTCTCCCTCAACTTGAAAAATCATTTCAAAATCATCCTACATCGCTGCAGTATCGACACAGTCTTTGCAAAGTGAACATGCAAAGAAGATCAAACACCCTTAGCACAAAAGGTAAAACAGCGATATAAGGCGATTTTGAAGTTGAGGGAGAACATGAGATGGGAGTTTTTTGACATACCCTAACTGTCATGAACCAGAAAAAAACAGAGGTCAGGCAGAGCAAAACAAGACGAGCGTTTGACATTAAAAAGTATATAAATTGTATTATTTTTATGAAAATAACCGATCGTTTCACTAGATAAGACCCTTCTTTCTCGACTGGCGTCGTTTACAACCGCATTTGGGATCATTTGAAGCCGCATTTAAACCGTATTTTGGAAGTTCAAAATCGGGGCACATATCAGTCCATTATATGGAGAAAAATGCTGAAATGTTTTCCTCAAAAAACATAATTTCTTTACGACTGAAGAAGGAAAGACATGAACATCTTGGATGACAATGGGGTGAGTACATTATATGTGAATCTTTGTTTTGGAAGTGGACTTGTCACACCATTTTTCTGTAATGAAACACCTTTTTTGGGTGTTATTCCATAACATTATTTTTTATATGTTTGCAGCTGTTCATAACTATTCTAGATAACCATGTGCTGATTAACATCTTTGAGCTGGGCTCAAAAGTATCTATACTTGCCACTACAGTGTTATATATAATGCACTATTTTTGACTATGACAGATACTTACACTGATATATTGTGAATCCCTATTAATGTACGATTTCCCTATACCAGGGTCGGGAGAGGTCGTCTCCAGACCACCGCCGGTACTCCATGATGGACCCGTCTGCTACAGACACAGAGGTGGCCCGTCTGCGTCAAAGGCTGCTGAGCACAGAAGATGCCCTGAGGAACGCTCTGGAGCACAACCAACACGTGGACCAGCTAGTGCAGGCCATGAGTACCCGACCGGACAAGAACCAAGTAAACATGCAGACAGTTAGCGCCTCACCTCAACCTGCTCCTGGCTATTTCTTCACACAGTGTGATACATATTGAAATGTTCAGATTTTTACTATTACCTTGCGTTCACAGGCACACGCTAGTGCAAATTCTGCAAATGGAATTCATCAAGAAGATACTTCCTTCACACAGGAGGTTAATAGATCTTTGTTCAAAAAGAATTTAGAGTCGTTGTATTTCTATATCATCCTAAACTCTGTTTCTCTGTCTAGGAAGAACACTGATGAGTGCTCAAACAGTTCTCGGATGGGAAGGACGAAGCCAATTTGATGCCTAGACCTTTGGACTAATGCTTCACTGGACATCTTCTTTTCTGTTTACAGTTAACACCAAAACAACGACTTTATAGAGGAACACACAAATCGAAGAATATCTTAAAATGATGCTATAAAAAGACATAACGGAAGTGGTTTTTAAGGTCAGTGGTACACGGACAAACTGACACACCGACCCTGTAAACTACCTCCGAGATGGACAATGATGTCTGACTTAAACGAGAGAACGTTGGTCAGGATACTTGAATCCTCGGAAAATCCAATACCCTGCTATACTCTCAGTTGGCTGTAACCGTTTGCAGTTTAGAAAACACTTTTGGCCTCAATTTATACCGTTTAATTTATTTGCCATTTATGCTTTTTAAAATGGTATATTCAAAGAGATAGCGTAAGCTTTGAAGGTCTTGGGCTGGACACTGGTCACTAGATACTGTAGCAAACGAGTCAATAAAACAGACAGGCTCCCTTATTACATACCTGCTCATTTTTGTGTTGATTTTTTTTTATCGAGACATGAATTTTAAAGTATGAATTATACAGTATTCAGCAACCATGTTCAACAAAATTAGCAAGTTAAGGTGCACCGTAAAGCTTCAAGAACCAGTATTGCAGTTTCAGTCAATATTAGTGCATACTTTTGTGATATTCTAAAACATTAGCAGACAATGCCAACTCCAAACCTGTAGTTAATTCAAATGAACGATGAACCAACAGCTTTTGTTTCTTGTTTCGAATCATTTGCTGAATCATTTCATTCTTTTAATTCAGAATCTTTTCTTGACGGTCTTAAGAGGAGGTACTACATGCACAAGTGGTGTTTTTATTCTCTATGAACTAGTTTTCATTAAAATGGCATTTCGTTTCACCGCTGAAAATACAGTTTGCTCAAAATTAGCGTTTTAATTTAATCTTCATTAAAATGCAAAAAGCATGTTTGTTTACACCCACACAGCCTTTTATTTCATATTTAAAGTACACAAGTGTTTTTAAAGTTAAAAAACTGCGTATTTATTATGTTTTGTCATATATAGGTAAGTTCGTTTTAATAAAAGGAAAGGATCGACTGTAGTACCTCTCCTTAAAAGATCAAGAAGGACTGTTTAGCATTTTCTCTGATCAGATTTCGCTTTGTCCATATGGATCTTTGTAGTAACAGAAACAGTACAAAACATAACTGCAATTCCCGTAAGTGTCTGCTCAGTGGTATTCCAGAATTAATCTCTCTTTTGAAAAACCATGTGGATGAAATACTGTGCAATTAGGTCATGTTTGTTCATTAAGCAACTTTATACTGATGTGATTGTCATTAGAACCAAGAAAACATTTGTTTTCAAAAAGAATAGGGAAAATGATAGGGCTGGCCCCAAGTTTTGCAGTTGAAATTGCTTTAGATTGCAGTTGGATTCGATAAAAATGCCTTTTATCTGTTGGGAAACAGTTCACTCACCACTTGCTGTAATGGTTCCCAAGAATCAGTAATTAAACATTAACAAAAGAGACACTTTGTAGTGTATTATTTCTAACAAAATGGAAAGGGTTTGAATATAAGCACTTTCCAAGTCATCGCTATATACTATATGGAATATTTCAGAATTCATCTGTCATTCTTAAGCAATGGTGCCATTTGTATCTGAAAATGTCATGCTTTTATTTAACATTTTATTTGAAAAGGTTACTGTCATATTTTACACTGTATTGGGAAGCATTAATATTCAGATTAGCGGTCAGTAAATGTGTAATTTTCAATGGCTGATTCTTATACCGTTCCCTACAAAAATATACACTACCGTCAAACGTTTTTGCACAGATTTTCAGCATCATTACTCCAGTCTTCAGTGTCACATCATCCTTCAGAGATCACTCTAATATGCTGATCTGCTGTTTAAGAAACATTTTATTATTATTATCAATATTTAAAACAGCTGAGTACGTTTTTTCAAGATTCTTTGATGAATAGAAAGATCCAAAGATCAGCATTTATCTAAAATAAAATCTTTTGTAACATTATACACTACACCATTCAAAAGTGTGGAGTCTGTACACTCCTTTTTTTGGAGGGCTGGGGTTCGGGTTAGTATAAATTATAGAAGTTGATACTTTTATTTAGCAAGGATGCTTTAAACTGATCAAACGTGATGATAAGTGCTCTTCTTCTGAACTTTCTATTTATAAAAGAAACCTGAAAAAATTCTACTCAGCTGTTTTCAACATAATCCTTTTTTTTGAACATGTGACACTGAAGACTGTAGTAATGAAGCTAAAAATTCAGCTTTAAAATCACAGGAATATATTACATTTTAAAATATATTGAAATAGAAAACTGTTGTTTTAAATAGTAAAAAATATATCCTTTTTTTGAAAAAGAGGAATGTGGGTAACTAAACAGTTGATTTCAGTAGTATGGAAAAAATACTATGGAAGTCAATGGGGACCAGAAACTGTTTGGTTACCCACATTCTTCAAAATATTTTCTTTTGCGATTAGCAGAAAAAACAAAAACTAAAAAAATACAGGTCTGAAACAACATGAGGGTGGATAAATGACAGAATTTTAATTTTGGGGTGAACTATCCCTTTTTAACTAGTACCAGTAGTTATAGTTCTTGTAATGATAGCTACAGTAGGTTACAGTACGTAGACTGGACAATAATGGAAAAAAAAAAATAATAATAATATGGAAGTCACTGGCTGCTGTCAACTGTTTGGTTATCTACATTAAATTAAACCTGACATTTTACAGTGGAAACACTAAATTAGTATTTTCTTGTAAAAGATACTTGAATAATCTTTGTTTTATTTACAGCATATAAAAAATATTTTTATAGTGTAGTCTTGGCCTTTAATAAAACACTTAAAGAAGAAAATCATACTTTCAAGATGAACAAGAAACATTGTGCAGATCAGAATTCATACTGACTTGTTATGACTGCAGAAAATATAAATACGTATCACAAATATTGAAAAGAATCATTTTGTGATGGAATATGAGATCATGTCATATTTAATTCAATTTAGAATTTTCTCACATAATCAAAAACAGTCAAAAAATTCTCAGAAACGTGCTCAGTTTAAAAATCCTATATATCATCAAGGGACATGCTTAATGAAAAGTTATCAACGGTGTTTTCATTCCTCAAATCGTTCAGAAGATATGAGCCGATTTTTTAAGTTGGTCTGTGTATTGTAAGTGCAGTATCCGGAGAGCAAAATATGTAGGCCATATGGGCACCATGGGAACAAGGGCCATCTGAAGATTCATATCTGCAAGCAAGAACATGATTTCCACCAGCAAATCGAATGACCGGCAGCTACAGCATGATAAACGCATTACAGTGGTACGCCGTTAGGGGGAGACATAACATAAAACAAATCAGACAAACTGTTGAAGGCTTTTCTGATGCTCTCAAGTCTGTTGTTACTCGACAGCAGTTTGTGATGCACCATTATGTTAGACTTCAAGGACTATACTGTGCAAAACTATACAAAATTACTATTATTAGGCGTACATTGATACATTTTAATATGTGACCCTGGACCACAAAACCAGTCTTAAGTAGCACGGGTATATTTGTAGCAATAGCCAACAATACATTGTATGGGTCAAAATGGTCGATTTTTTCTTAAAGTAAAGATCATGTTCCATGAAGATATCTTGTCAATTTCCTACCGTAAATATATCAAAACTTAATTTTTGATTAGCAATAGGCTATGCGTTGCTAAAAACTTCATGTGGACAACTTCAAAGGCGATTTTCTCAATATTTAGATTTTTTTGCACTCTCAGATTCCAGATTTTCAAATAGTTGTATCTCAGCCAAATATTGTCCTAACAAACAATACATCAATGGAAAGCTTATTTATTTAGCTTTCAGATAGTGTATAAATATCAGTTTCAAAAAACTGACCCTTACCACTGGTATTGTGGTCCAGGGTCACATATATACAGAACGTTACACTATAATTATTGCAATACTAATATTTTAATATTACTGTAATTTTAAAAGGTTGTACTGTGGTCAAAATACAGTGTTTTTGAATGTAAACATGTTTTGTGTTCGCTGGGTCCTAAGCGTAACTGGTCGAAATATGTTGCTTATTCTCTAAACATCCTGATGCCTTTCAGGTATTTTATATCAGTTTGTCATTCTGGGCCACACCTAGAAATTGGTTTAAATCATTTTTTTTTCTTTGCCGTGATTATGACTGTTTTATAGACACGAATCACATCTGAGATATGTTTTGTTTGTCTTGACACAGGAATTCAGAGAATTTTAGATCTTGTTCCAGAAGTACTGGCAAAAAAAAAAAGCAAATATACTTATAATAGCGCCACCTAGTGTTAGATAAACGTGTGTTTTTGGGATTTGGGACCATCCCACCAACTTTGGGGTCTCTGAAACCCAGAAAGTGCAAATAAATAAATAAACAAAGAAACGTTTGGTATTTAGACTACTATTAATAAGAAAACATATGCAAGAGAACCCTTAAATGCTTGGTTATTAATAACAAACTCATCCATGGTTAAGAGTGATATGACTTAAACAGATAAATATGTTATTTTTATATGATACATCTGAATGATTTTACTTGAAAGTTAATTTATCTGATAACAAAATAGTATTTTAATGTTATTTAACAAATACTGTTTTTATATTGCATATTTATATATATATATTTTTTAAATAATTAATTTTATTAGATGTAATTCAGTTTGTAATGGAAAATGTCAGACAGCTTGTTCATGACATTTAAGGTTCATTGCACAGGACATCATGGAATTCTACGTTGCATTATCTTTGTCTCATTAACATAAACGTATTACAGATTCTCGAAATGTATTTATGTATGTATGTATGTATTTCAAAACGGATCAGTAAAACGGCACAGGTTATCTATGAGGTGAACGGTTTGCGCTTATATGCAACGGTCCAGCTCCTCTTAAAATAAAGCAACAATAAGAGGGGGGCTGTGGCGAGGGGCAGAGAGAAATATAGACATGTTACAGTCACAATGTCAAAAGAGTTAGTTGCACACATTTGTCCTGCGAGTGTCGGCGAGTGCTGTTCCAGCGGTTCTTTAATCCTGTATGTAAATGACAGCCAATAGATGCTGTTGTTGAGTTGGGCTGGGATTAGCGGAGGCGAATGACTTTCAATTTTACTGGATTACAGAACAAAGAAAGGGGAAAGGGGACACACTCCTCTGTTAAAGAAAACAGAAAGAAAACGGGGCAAATTGATCCAATAAATCACGTCGATTGCCTTTCAGCAGACTACAAACCGTTCGAGATTATGACATTTGAGAAAGTCGCTATCGCCTTTCTTTAGATGGGAATTCAGCTCTCACTGTTGGATTAAACGGAGAATAAACCTATTCCGGGATTGCCAGCATAAGGTAATTAAACACGGGCAAATTGCTAAGGATAAAAGATCATTCTGTTTGTGTATGTATGGGAAAACATTTACGAGTGTCGTTCTTGAGCACGTGACTTTTTATGGATGTTGAAAAAGTGAAATTACAGATTATAATTTAGGGGGGAGGAGGATGGCTAGGAGTGTTAGCACACTGGCTATCATGCTAACGCTCTGCACGCGAATCCGTCACACTCGACGCGATGTTTTATACGCTTTTATCAAAGTAACACGCGTTATAACACGCCCTAGATGAGACAAACAATTAAACGCCTTTGCCCTCTGCGTTTTCATCTAACCGTAGTCGCAATTCCCCTGTTTTGTTTGTCTTGTAAAAATGGCAACACAAATTGAGTGCTAGCAAGTTGCTGAAATAGAGCACTTGCATTGTTGGCTGGGTGATAAATGACAGTCAAGTCGTTTTTATTTCGTACTACCCGATGAAAATCGCCGTGGTTGGCGTGGTCACGGAGGCGTTTGTCGACCTGAGAAGGTCATGTTTACAATGTCAAATCCACCTATCAGTGGCTGCTAATCTGTGTCCACTATTAAGACTGCTTTTCTAGATTATGCATAACTAAATGTGTGTCAGTAAGTTTGCTGCTGAGTAACAATATCGCATGTCTCTAAACTTGCTCGGTTTTCCTCGAAGGACTACTCGACTGTCAGATCCATTCATGAAGACAATAAGAGTTTGTGATTTATGTCATGCTGTCCCGCTATGAGTCTGGAATTGAAACATGAACTATCCCAGAATGACTGGCTGTCGGATTGGGCCTGTATATTTATAACAGTAATAGCTGTCCGTCTTTCTCTGTGGTTTTTCTTCATCCTTATTTTTATAGCAGACACAGAGCCACAGTTGTTTACTGTACAAAACTGAACGAAAATATTCTTAACAAAGTTTATTAATACCACCATGAACTGCATATGCAATATTACCAATATGTAGGCTGACTAGGAAAGTAACAGCAGAATCATCGTTAATTTTCAATATTTCGTAAAAAAAACATGATGCAAACAGCAAACGATACAGAAAGCGTTTTCTCCTCTCTAAATGGGTGAATATTTTGTAATCCTTACTATACTTGATCATATGGTTGTGAATCACCAGTTGAGTACAATGTAAAGTGCTATATTTTAGGATGTAGTACTGTGTTAAATTTTGAAGTATGTATGAATATGGCAATCATTCAGTAAAATTTGATCTTGATCGTTCCCTAACAAAAAATACCATATTTTATGGAAATAGTACCATGGTATTCTTTGAATTACCTTTGAATAATATGTAAATATAGTTAAATATGAATATGGCAATCATTCAGTACCATAGTTTACATTTTGTAAGGACTGACTCTAACTGACCAACGAATGACTAGTTGAGGACTACTGAATTAGATCTTCATCCTTCTCTAACAAAAAAATACCGTATTTTATGGAAATATTACCATGGTATTCTTTGAATGGCCTTTGAATAGCATGTAAATAGTGTTGTATGTTAATATGGCAGTCATTCACTACCATAGTTTATATCAGAGTATCTTGATTCAGTACTTTTTTGTAAGGTCTGACTCCAACAGAGCTACAAATCTCTAATTGAGGACTACTGAATCAGATCTTCATCCTTCTCTAGCAAAAAGTACCATATTTTATGGAAATTGTACCATGGTATTTTTCAAATAACTTTCGATTAACATGTAAATACACTTGTATATGAATATAGCAATCATTCAGCACCATAGTTTATATCAAAGTATCTCGATTTCAGTACTTTTTGTAAGGACTGACTCCAGCTGACCTACGAATAGTTGAAGACTGTTGAATCAAACCTTCACTCTTCACTAACAAAAAAAGTACCATATTTAATGGAAATTGTATCATTGTATTCTTTGAATTACCTTCGTATAGCATGTAAATACAGTTGTATATGAATATGGCAATTATTCGGTGCCATAGTTTATATCAAAGTATTTTGATTTCAGTACTTTTTGTAAGGTCTGACTCCAGCTGACTTACAAATGACTAGTTGAAGACTACTGAATCAAACCTTTATCATTCACTAAAAAAAGTACCATATTTAACGGAAATTGTATCGTGGTATTCTTTGCATTAGCTTCGAATAGCATGTAAATACTGTTGTATGTCAATATGGCAGTAATTCAGTTCCACAGTTTATATCAAAGTATCTTGATTTCAGTACTTTCTGTAAGGTCTGACTACAGCAGGTCTGTGAATAACTAGTTGAGGACTACTAAATCAAACCTTCATCCTTCACTAACAAAAAGTACCATATTTTATGGAAATTGTACCATGGTATGGTATTCTTTGAATTACCCTTGAACAGTATGTAAGTGCAGTTGTATATGAATATGGCAATCATTCAGTACTATAGTTTCTATCAAAGTATTTTGATTTCAGTACTTTTTGTAAGATCTGACTCCCAACAGGTCTACAAATAACTAGTTGAGGACTACTGAATCAAACCTTCATCCTTCACTAACAAAAAGTACCATATTTTATGAAAATTGTACTATGGTATTCTTTAAATACCTTAAAATAACATGTAAATGCAGTTGTATATGAATATGGCAATCATTCAGTACCATAGTTTATATCAAAGTATTTTGATTTCAGTACTTTTTGTAAGGTCTGATTTCAACAGGTCTACGAATAACTAGTTGAGGACTACTGAATTAGATCTTCATCCATCCCTAACAAAAAATTACCACATTTTATGGAAATATTACCATGGTATTCTTTGAACTGCCTTTGAATAGCATGTAAATAGTGTTGTATGTTAATATGGCAGTCATTCAGTACCATAGTTTATATCAGAGTATCTTGATTCAGTACTTTTTTGTAAGGTCTGACTCCAAGATCTTGTAGAAATTGTACCATGGTATTCCTCGAATTACCTTCGAAAAAATATGTAAATACAGTTGTATATGAATATGGCAAATTGGCAGTCATTCAGTACCATGGTATATTTCAAAGTATCATGATTTCAGTGCTTTTTCAAGGTAAATTGTTTTAATCATTGCAATTGGCATTGGTTTAAAACGCTGGTTTATTCACAACTAAAAATGTTAAAATGATTGCATTCTGTTGAAACAGGGTTTCCAATTTACATATACACACGTTGGGTATTACATAGCAGAAACATAAAGAAAGCATTTTCTCTTCCACTTAAAAAGATGATAAGCCTATTTGTTAATCTTAACTAATCTTGATTATATAGTTAGTTGCATTTTATTATTTGCATTTAGTATTGTTTTACTCCAACTGCTACTGAATCTACCTTTGTCCTTCTCTAACAAAAAGTACTGTATATTATAGGTATAGCATCTTGTATTACTTTGGAGTAGCATGCAAATACAATTTGTATTAATATGGCAGTTATTCAGTATCAAAATATCATGACTTCAGTACGTTTTGTAAGGTAAATAAGTTTAAACATTGACAGTTGCCGTTGGTTTAAAAAGCTGGTTAAAAAATCTTTCAATCCACATATTCCCATATGTTGGGTATTACATAGCCAAGTTTTCTGTTTTAACAGTAATGCATTTTTGATCTGAAGCGCAGAACTAAATCTTTCCCGAAGCGGATCACAATCAGGGCAGTATCTTCCCATGCAGGCCGTGCTTTGTGTTTACTCGAGGCAACATGTTTCTGTGGCCTTGGGGAAAATGTCCAGGGTGAAAGGAGTTAGGACCAATTAAAAGTCAATTATCAGCCTTTGAGCTGAGCGATTTAGATACAGTTGTGTTTCTGAAGGGATCTGTGAGCAGAATCTGTATAAAGGCTATTAGCAGAAGTATTGTGTATCAATGGCGGAGCCACAAGCCTCTTAGGGCAAAACCGCTCATAAAACCCACGTTACCCTTTCTCGAGATGCCGGTAATATCTTTAAGCACCATACAGGCAGTAATTCAAGAAGTAAAGGAGCGGCTACATTATGCTTCCCCCTCGAGCTGAGGATCTCAGATAGCGTGAATGAAAAAACGCTATTTTGGCAGGGCGGACTCCTAACAAGGAGGAAGTCATTAATCTGAGCATTTAAGCATGTCAGTCCGGATCCTTACTTTTCCTGCAATTTTTTTGTAGGAGTGTCACCAGTTGATTTTTTGTTTTTTTTTTCTAGTGTTTTTTCACCCTAACAAAACATGTTTGTTATAGTTAACTCATGTCTTTTGGCTACTGCAAAGAAAGCTTATTGTAGAGTACAAACCAAGTCATTTATACACGAAGCTTAAGGTGTCGGATGAGTGTAGTTTCCCCTGCAGATAGGATAAGCCTGTTCAATGAGGAAGTCTCACCAATCTCTTTATTTTTCTTCAGAGAGTTTTGTAAAACTTAAAGTGTCAAGATTAAATGACCTTAACCCTTTTCACACAAGATTATGTGCTAAGGCAAGCATTGTTATTGTTATTGCTCATACGACAGGCAGGATTCAAAATGATCTGTTACCCTTAATGAGATGCACTGAAGAAAGTTTGGTGTACAAAGAAAGTTCACTAAAAATTGCTAGTAAATTCCACAATTAATTACAAATAAATAGCAGGTTATACAATATTTGCAATGTAAATTGTGTAGATTCTGATATCCATTATTATGCTAAAGCATCAGAACATACACTGAAAAAAACATACTTCAATAATGTTTATTTACAACTAAAAATCAAAGCACAAAAAACACCAAAACTGTTTGCTTACCATTATTCTTCAAAATATCTTCTTTTGGGTTCCACAGATGGAGGTCCTGTTTTTTTCATGAAATTTAAAAATTTTGTTTCTTCTATTGTCTGAAAACCTCAATCTGAACATGCAACACAAGTTGTGCCAATTCTGATCTCCATCACATACACTGAAAAAAAATGTACTGCACATTTACTTTAAAAAATAACATTTTAATAATAGTTTAAAGTAATTTTCACTTAGATATATTAAGTATGATATATGCAAGTAACACATTGAATTAAATGTGAAATTTAGAATTTTTTTTTTTTATTTATTTTGTCTCGTTATGTCTCCTTTTTTTCCTTGCTATCCACTGGAAGTCATTGGTAACCAAAACTGTTTGGTGGTTAGTACCATCATTCTTCAAAATATCTTCTTTTGTGTTCCACAGAAGTAACTAAGTCAGGTTTGGAACAACATAAGGGTGAAAATGTGATTTCTGGGTGAACCATCCATTAAAAAAAAATTTGCATGTGAATGCACCTCTCACTTGTTTCCCCTCAAAAATGTAAAAAATATACTCTGCTTTATCGTCTGAAAATGTCATCTTTAACATGCAACACACATTGTGCTGATTCTGACCTCCATTATTATAGTAAAGCATCAGAACATCAGAAATTATTTCCAAATTATTTTTTTTGTAAGTTTTACAAATAATTACAAAGAAACTGCAAGTAACACATTTAATTAAACTAGATTTTTTGGAGTATTGAACTTCCAAACAGTATATACTGTATATATATATTTTTACAGTGTAGTTCACCCAAAAGTTCTGGTGTCTCTTACCTTAATGCAGAAATGTCTCAGTGTTTGTTTTTCTTTGACAGAAGAAGTCAGTGCTAACCAAAACTGTTTAGGTACGATCATTCAAAATATTTTCTTTTGTTTTCCACATCAGTCAGGTTTGAAATGACAAGACAGTGAGACTATGGTTTTTGGGTGAGCCATCCACTGAAATTTAAAACTTGACTTTTGTCAATCAGAAAAAAAACCCCTGCTTGATATTAAAGGGGTCATCAGATTCAAAGTTCATTTTTCATGTTGTTTGAACATTAATGTGTGTTGGCAGTGTATGTACACATCTACCCTATAATGATATAGAGCTGGCGCTACCTGTTGCTATTTTTACCGCAACACAACTGGGAATACACCGATCGTAAAATAAAAAACAGATATGATGCCACATTATGCGGCTTTGGTTGGTTGTAATTTTCAGTCGAAAGACAACAAGAGAAGCGATGTAAGTCCTTCCTGCTTTCCCAGTGATAAGAAGAGGAGAAAAGAATGGGAAGATGCCTGTGGACAAATAAAACTTCCTAAAGACCTGCGCCTTTGTTCTCTCCACTTTAGTCCTGACGCCTTTGAGGCTTTTAGTAGACCACAGCTACTGAAAAAACTTACAAATGGCAGTGACAAGAAACGCTAGATGCCATCCTGGCAGGATGTAAACATGCCGACGCTTGTCATGATGCCGCAGCCACTGAAAGAGTGGATTTCACTCGAAATCCGGAGGAGTTTATACTCCTTGTGAAACCAGCATTTCGTTTAAACATACACTTATATCCTTCACCACCTGTAAGCTCTTTCAGTAGATGTGGTTATCGTATCAGTATATCATTTTTTGAGGTGTGTTGCAATAAAAATAGCAACAGGTAAGGTCCATAACTCAGTGAGTGCAACCATTTCACGTCATCGAAATAATGGCACCCCACAGTCTAAAATATGTATAAAACACTGCAGATTTTTTAAATAACGTAAATCTTTCATGGGTTTTCTACTATATATTTTAGAAAGGGACATCATTTGTGTTATATTGTGTTCCCTTTAAGGAGGGACCCAGATCACTTTAAAAATGTCAGCAAAACCTGACATTGTTTTTATTTTCTTCATAAAATGTTTCTGTCTAGTTTGTTTTATTGTCTTCATCAGTTTTATAAACTTCATCCTGAACATGCAATACAAGTTGTGCTGATTCTGTTGTCCATTATCATGCTAAGGCATCAGAACATGCACTGAAAAAAAGTTGGTGTTGGATTTACTTCAGAATTATTTCCACTCAGAAGTTTCACAAATAATTACAAAGAATTTATTTAAACAAAAAAAACTGAAGTAGAAAGGCTGCATTTTTCTTTAAAACATACTCCAGTAATCCTTGTTTCATTTGCAACTTCAAAAAAATATTTTTTACAGTGCAGCCCAACTTTATTTTTCAACTAAGGAGCCAAAGTATTGAATTAGATTTGGTCGTTTGAATGAATCCGAAATGAACTAGAGATATGAAGTGTCGGTGCTGTTGTTCAGATGTTGTATGTAAGATTACGCTCAGGCAGAGGCATCCGGCTTTGAGCTGCAGCAGGATTTATAGGAGGTTTTCAGACGAGTAATAGTAGTACTGGGCTCTCTCTGTGCAGTCTGTGGTTTTGGCTTTGCCCGGAGGCTGGGATAATGGCTCCCAGTGTCTGGAGAGATTAAAGGCCAGAGCTGCATTGTTCACATGCCTCGAGATTAGTTTCCAAGGAAACGGATTGCGGTTGCCATGCGAACACAAGGCCCGGAATTAGGATTGCGTTATTTATTTATTTATTTGTTATTTGTTTTACCGCTCACATTCGTCATCCCCGCTGCTTTCGCTTGTTTTTCGTCTTTAAACTGTCGTTTGGTTGTTTGTGCTCGTTTTTAAACCCACCCTAGTTTAGTCCGTATTCCAGTTTACAGCTTTGTAGTTCAGAGCCGACGTGGCTGAAATCGAGATTGGAGTCGGGGGGTGTCTGACGAGAGGGACGGGTAAAGTAGTTCACTTTAGAGGGCTCATGCTTCCAGGCCCTGTCTTGCTTCCAAGGAGAACAAATTAAGGATGAAGGGTTTTACGGCAATAATCTGAGCTAGCTTTAATTGGTTGACAAAGGCTTATCGTAATTAGCTACTTTCACATGTGTGTGACGGATTTCGGTGTATTAGCGCAGGGAAGGGTATTACTATCACTTTCCAAAGCTCCTTATAGGTTTTTCCATCCTTCAATACATTTTGTACAGCTGAAAATATTTTAAAAAGTTAATGGGGAGCTTGAAACCTTCTTACTCTTTAGTATGTAATTAAAAAAAAAAAACATATTGGTTTGTTTTTGGATGTAATTACGAGACCATTAATTATGATTAGTTGTTATTGTTTTCTCATCATGTCTGTGGTTCCTGCAGAACGTAATCAGGGTTGACGACATATCAGAGTTTCCTACAGAATTCTAATAGCTGTTTGCTACTATATAAATGTAGAATGCATGTACAGAAGTATTAATATTAGTATAATTATTGTTAGAAACCCGTAAGACCTTTGTACTTCTTTGGAACACAAATTAAGATATTTTTGATGAAATCTGAGAGCTTTCTGACCCTGCGTAGACCGCAACGCAACTAGTATGTTCATGGCATGCATCCTGTGTCACAACACATGAAGAGGAAGGCGAAACACGACAATGAAATGCAAGTCTTTAGTATAATCAAGACAGGTAAATCCACACAGGTAAATCCACAAAAGGGGGACAGGAACACACGTATTCATTGATGAGCCCGGACACAAAGCATAGAACTCAAACAACTTATAAAGGGTGGCTAATGATAGACAGACAGGTGCTCGTGATTAACTAATAATGACAGTAACAAAGACAGGAACAACCATATATGGACACATGAGGGAAAAACCAATACAAATAGTCCAGGGGTGTGACAGTACTCCCCCCTCCCGGAAGGCGCGGCCTCGCGCCGTAGAGAAAAACAAAAAAAACAGGGATGGACGGAGAGGGATTAAGGAGGCAGATGTGGGATGGCAACAGGTAGTCAGTGTAGGAGGTGGCTCTGGTGGAGGACTGACTCCCGGGAGGAGGACAACAAACAAAGTCCAGGGTGGTGACGACGGAGGGAGGAGCCAAGGAGGAGACAGAAGGGTCCAGGGCGGATCAGACTGAGGGAGGAACCATGGTGGAGGATAGGCTGACGACTCCAGGAGGCCAACCGATGGCGGAGCAAGTGGAGGTGGAGGCTGAGGCGGAGTCCAAGGCTCAGGTGACCGAGGCGGAGATCCTGAGGTCTGTGGTGGAGACGGAGCGACAGAGGCAGAGCTGGAGGGAGGGAGGAGCCCAACGGAGCCAGTGGGACGGAGCAACGAGGCACAGCCGGAGGAGTGGAGTCCTGAGGCAATGGCGGTTCGACGACTGACCGAGGCGGAGCCGGGAGACGAGGGAGCCAGGAGTCGGGGCGGAGCCGCTGGGTCGGAGGGCCAAGGCGGAGTCCAGGACTCGGAAGCTGGAGGTGGAGACAAGGGATCCTCCAGCCACGACGCTGGCAGACCTGGCAGACCCGTGGCGAACCCGTGGCGAACCCACCGCACAGATGGTGGGCTGAGGGTGAGCAGTGGGGCTGTCAGGAGACAGAGGAGGTGTGGCTGAGGCAGGGATGAGTGGATGAGGAAAGAGAGGGAGGGAGGGTGGGTGGGTAGGAAATTCAGGCAGGCAGACCATTTAGGGCAGACAGAGTGTTCAGACAAGGATGGGAGAAGGATGGGTAACTCGTTATCGGTATATTAAATCTCCCGAGTCCAGGGTTTGCTTACCCCCAGCAGCGGTGTAGTGGGCAGGGCTTTCCATAGCCCACTGTAACTCCCACCGTCGAGGACCATTTCTAGACAGCTGCACTCGTGTGGCGCTGTTAAGTCCAGTGTGATAGAACGTGCAGAGGCAGCTGGCCAGAAACACAAAGTCCATGGTGTTGTCCTCGAGAGAGTGTTCCCCCTGCTCCAGCAGGAGGACGAGGACGGCAGGGTCATTCATAATAACAGGCAAAAAATAAAACACTGAGTGAAAACGAAAAAATAAAAAGTGAGGTAATACGCTGCTTTACTGTTTGTGGTCCGGTCTTCTGTTACTACACGTGAGGAGGAAGGCAAAACACGACGATGAAATGCAGTGTAAAGACTTTAATATAATCCACACAGGTAGATCCACAAAAGGGGGACAGGAACACACGTATTTATTGACGAGACCGGACACAAAGCATAGAACTCAAACAACTTATAAAGGGAGGCTAATGATGACAGACAGGTGCTCGTTATTAACTAATAATGACAATAACAAGGACAGGAACAACCATATATGGACACATGAGGAAAAACCAAAACAAATAGTCTAGGGGTGTGATATCATGGTACTCTCGTAAATGTGCGTCGACTGACACAGAAGAGAAGAAATTGTTGAATAAAGTTGTTATTTTTATTTTCTTTGCGCACAAAAAGCATTCTCGTAGCTTCATAACATTACAGTTGAACCACTGATGTTACATGGACTATTTTAACAATGTCCTAACTATCTTTCTGGACCTTGAATGTGGTAGTTGTGTTGCTGTATATGCAGGGTCAGAAAGCTTTTGGATTTCATCAAAAATATCTTAGTTTGTGTTGTAAAGGTGAACAAAGGTCTTATGGGGTTGGAGCGACATGAGGGTGAGTAATTAATGGCACAATCTTCATTTTTGGTCACTTTAACTACATATTGTCACTAGTAAGCAACTGCAAGGTTTATGAACCTGGAGTACACAAATCCTCAATTCATTTCAAGACCGACATCATTAAAAGTAATGATAGCATGCAGTTCAGTCAGTCAGATGCTGATTAAGTTCTCTTATTTAGTGAGTTCATGAAGAGAACTACCTCACTCACATGAGTCATTTGTTCATAAATTAGATTATAGTGAATAATGGCACTGTGTGTTTGTTTTCTAAGTATCCTTTGTGGCCAAGTCAATAGCAGGAGATGCTTTTAACTTTTATTTTGTAGACTGTACATCTGTCTTGACATCTGCTGACACTTTATTTTAGTACCCTTTTTACACATTACATGTACTTACTATAGTAATAACAATAATTACAAACAACTGTAATAAGTACATGTTGTTAATTAATGTTACTCAGTACTTACTTGTGTAATTACACTGTAACAAAGGCACCTTAAAATTAAGTCTGAGCTTTTGTGTAAACTTTTGGCGCAACAGCTGTTATGTGATTTTAAGCTACGTCTGCATTTTCGTTTTAAACACTCTCCGTCCAAACTAGTGTTTTCCAAAAGTTTCTCATCTTCTCAAAATCCTTCAGGTCCCACAAATTCTTTGGTTTTCAGCATTTTTGTGTATTTGAACCCTTTCCAACAATTACTGTATGATTTTGAGATCAATCTTTACACTGAGGACCACAGAGGGACTATTACAAAAGGTTCAAACACTCACTGATGCTTTAGAAGGAAAAACCATGCATTAAGATCTGGGGGGTGAAAACTTTTGAACAGAATGAAGATGTGTGCATTTTTCTTATTTTGCTTAAATATCATATTTTTTCATTTAGTACCGCCCCTCAGAGGCTACAGAGGATAGTTTAAAGTTTTCCAGAAGACAAAATAAGTTCAATTTACCTTGATCTTCAAATTCAAGAAGTTTTCACCCCCGGCTCTTAATGCATGGTTTTTCCTTCTGGAGCATCAGTGAGCGTTTGAACCTTCTGTAGTAGTTGCATATGAGTCCTTCAGCTGACCTCAGTGTGAAAAGATGGAATCTCAAAATCAAACAGTCACTGTTGGAAAGGTTTTAAATACACAAAAATGCTGGAAAACCAAAGAATTTGTGGTACCTGATGGATTTTTCTGAAGAACAGCAGGCAGTTTAACTGTTCAGGACAAACAAGGCACTCATGAACAACTATCACTAAACAAAAAAAACAGCTGTGGATCATTCAGGTTACAACACAGTATTAAGAATCAAGGGAATGTAAACTTTGTACATGTTCTTTTTTATAAATTCAACTATTATTTTCTCCTGTGGACTATATGTACATATCTTTTATGTCAAATGTTTTACTCAGGTCAGTACTAAATTAACAATAACATGCATTTTGGTAAAAATAATTAACATTTTTAATGATTCTGAAAGGGGGATACAAACTTTTGTACTGTAACAGGCACAATACTGTTATAAACATAGATATCTATTGGAACAATATGCGGCACATGACTAAACATGCGTCATTGTTTTCAAAAGTCACAAAAATACTCTCTGAGTGTGGACAGAAGGCCAAATTGGTGTGGACAAGGCCTTAGTTTTAAGTTAATGAGTAATTCAGTTTATATTTAGTGTAGTGTTATAGACCTATACTGAATTTCAGTGTGCTTCATTCTGTGTCTTTTCCTACAGAAGAATGGCACAGATACGGAAGCTGGGCTGTGATGGGATGAGGACCAACTCTCGACCGGAGCTCAAAGTTCCCCAAGTATCAGCCAGACAAGAGATCCTCACCAGCTTAGTGTCTGCCCTGGACTCTGTGGTAAGACCGTCTGAGTTTAAAGATACTTGTGTGAGTTTTATACAGCATTTTGGTGGTAGATGACTTGAAGTGAACTGTGTTTGCAGTGCTCTGCCATGTCTAAACTGAACGCTGAGGTGGCCTGTGTCACTGTACATGAAGACAGCGTGATTGCTGTGGGAACAGAGAAGGGAAGAATCTTCCTAAACTCCAGAAAGGAAATACAGACAGACTTTCACAAGTTCTGCAGTGAGTCAACATGAAATCTGTATTAAACACAAATATTTTGAATGTAACCTGCATATAATTAAGGGTAACTGTACAGTTTCCTCAGAGGTAAATGATTTATTTTCCACAGAAGTGTCCTGTCTGCAAGCATTGACCTCCATGAACTCCCACGCCAAAGTTCCTGATGTGGACTGCAGCAGGACTGGCAAAGACTGCGGGCAGCAGGGCAGACAGAGAGCCTTAACAGACACTCATTCCAACATCTTCGTCCTGAGGAAGATGGTGGAGGAGGTGTTCAGTGTCCTTTATAGTAAGTTGATAGTAGCTGTTTAAAGGATAAGTTCATATCCAGAATAGAAATTTCCTGATAATTTACTCATCCCCATGTCATCCAAGATGTCCATGTCTTTCTGTCTTCAGTTGCAAAAGAAATTAGGGTTTTAGAGGAAACATTCCAGGATTTTTCTCCATATAGTGGACTTCAATGGAGGTCAACAGGTTGAAGGTCCAAATTGCAGTTTCAATGCAGCTTCAAAAGGCTCTACACGATCCCAGACGATGAATAAGGGTCTTATCTAGCAAGAACTAACTGTGCTTGACCTTTCCAATGTAATTACGTAATATGTGAAGACACACAGCGCAAAGCTAGTGCAAGACAAGCATTTGTGGTTTAAAAAGTATATAAATGGTATTTCTTTGGAAAATGACCAATTGTTTTGCTAGATAAGAGCCTTATTCCTTGGCTGGGATTGTGTAGAGCCCTTTGAAGCTGCATTGAAACTGCAATTTGGACCTTCAACCTGTTAGCTCCCATTGAAGTCCACTATATGGAGAAAAAATCTGGATTTTTCATCAAAAACCTTAATTTTGTGACTGAAGAAAGAAAGTCATGAACATTTTGGATGACATAGGGGTGAGTAAATCATCAGGAAATTTTTATTCTGGAAGTGAACTAATGCTTTAAGAAAAAGGAAGTATAATATTTGGCACAAATCAAAATGTTTATACACTGTAATGTAATGCGTTTCAGGTGAAGCTGTTGGGAAGAGCAGCCTGGTCCCTGTGCCTTATGACTGGATTCTCAAGGATCCCAGCTCAGTGGTTGTCTACGGCCTGCCTGATGGTGTAACTCTGAGAAAGCCTTCGGAATATGACACCAAGACCTTAATGAAGATCTTAGAGCAGAGCAACCGCATCCGCTTCATAGTCAAAAGGTTTTCTTCTGGTTTATTCTTTATAATATGCTTGTGAAGTCATGGGCAGAAAGCAAAGGCCTTATCACACAAGATCTGAATCTGACTGAATGAGACTGAAAAATAAAATGGAAAAGTGCATCCCTGTGAATTAGTTTTCTTTTTTGTAAAACGTCACAGAATGAGATATAAGCTCAAAATATAAACTCAAAATTCTGAGATTATCAGTCTTTTTTCCCCCTTTGAAATGGACGTTATAACTTGCGTTATAAATTAACACAATTCTGAGAAATGTCAGTTTATGTCGTGCAATTCTGACTTTATAATTCACAATTGTAAGTTTATATCATGCAATTCTGAAAAAAGTCAAGAACTGTGAGAAGTAAAATTGCAATTGCAAGAAAAAAAGTCAGAAGTGTAAGATACAAACTCACAATTTTGACTTTTTTCTCAGAATTGTGAGTTTATGTCTTGCAATTGTGATTTTTTTTTTCTTAGAATTGCAAGTTTATGTCTTGCAATTGTGATTTTTTTTTTCACAGAACAGTGAGTTTATATCTCACAATTGTGACTTTTTTCTAAGAATTGCGAGTTGCAATTGTGATTTTTTTTTTTCTCAGAATTTCAAGTTTATATCCTGCAATTGTAACTTTTTTTCTCAGAATTGTGAATTTATATCTTGTAATTCTGTTTTTTTTCTCAGAATTGCGAGTTGCAAGTTTGTATCCTGCAGTTGTAACTTTTTTTCTCAAAATTGCGAGTTTATATCTTGCAATTGTGCCTTTTTTTCACATAATTGTGAGTTTATATCTCTCAATTGTGACTTTTTTCCTCAGAGTTTATATTTTGCGATTGTGACTTTTTTCTCAGAATTGTTTATATCTTGCAACTTCTTTTTTTTTTCTGCAACTTTTTTTTTTTTTTCTGCAATTGTAACTTTTTTTCTCAGAACTGTGAGTTTATATCTTGCAGTTCTGATTTTTTTTCTCATAATTGCGAGTTGCAAGTTTGTATCCTGCAGTTGTAACTTTTTTCTCAGAATTGTGAGTTTGCGTCTTTTTTCCTCTCGGAATTAGACTTTATACAACACAATTGTGAGTTTATTTTACACAATTCTGAGTCAAGAAGTTAGAATTGCAACATATAAATTCACAATTTGCGAGAAGAACAGTCAGAATTGTAAGATAAAAACTCGTCTTTTTAAATTTTTTATTCAGTGGCGTAAACAGGCTTCCATAAAAAAGTCACTAGTCAAAAAGACTAGTTTTATCAATTATATCATTAAAATTATATCATTATTTATCATTATTTCATGATTTTATCGACACCCAATGAACCAAGACCAAAAGTGTGTGTGTGTGTGTGTTTTTTCTAACAGAACGCCAGAGGAACCCTCTCGGGATGGCAAATCCTGTCCGGAAGTCAACCATCACTCTTCGACCTCAAAGAGCGCAAGCAACCACGCCTCTGTCAAACCCTCCGTGCAGGAAGCGTCTGCTAGCAACTCCATGCTCTCCAGCTTCCTGTACGGCATGCCCATGTCCTCCCAGCCCCACCCAGACAGCAAGCTGGACCTGAAGCCCACATCACTGCACAGCATAGGTAAAGAGAGGCTGGGCATGTGGGCGTCTGCTGACGAGAAAACGGTTCAGGCCAAGGAATGTGCTGACAATGGTAAGAGCCTGTTTTCTATATACATTGGCCTCCACTGTCTTTCTATGGAAATTAGACTTGCACTTATGATGCACGTTACCGCTTGTGTAGGTGCTGAAGCATATGGATATGGCTCTTTTTTATGTACTTAACTCTGAGCTTATTGCTCTGACTGTGTGTGTCTCTTCCAGGCGAGCGAGTAGGGCTGGCAGCGGATCTTACCCAGAGCCCTCCCAGCATCCATGTCTCCAAGCGCCTTCTGTTCTCCATAGTGCATGAAAAATCAGGTGGGCGACAGACTGTACTCACCATTACAGCGTCTGGCCAGGGACAAGCTGGCCTTCGTTTCAGTGGGTTTTATGGTGTCCCGAACTGTGTGTCTGATATAACTAGAACAGGATATAGACCAAAGTTAATTTCCATCATAAAATACAAAGACAAGGGATCTTCTCACACTTTAAAGGGATGGTTTACACAAAAATGAAAGTTCTGGTGTTATTTTTTTACCCACAAGTCATTCCAAACCAATGTGCTGTTATATAGTAAACACAGAAGAAGAATTGTTGAAGAATCGTAAAGATGTTTTCCATATAACAACATTTAAACCAAAAAGGACAAACATCCAAAACGCATAAAAGTTGTCCAGATGACTCCTGCACTATGTTCCAAATCTTGTGATGCCATATGATAACTTACAACTGAATACACATAACAATTGAAAATATTGTCATTACACGTCATTTTTATTAGTTATTAAATATTCACCAATTTCCAATACAGAAAGCTAAACTTTGGATAATGCCAGGTTTAAATATATTGTTTCAGTTTGTTGAAATATCAAAGCTAAAGGTTTTTACACAGTCAACAGACCGTTGTTTTTTACCTTGTTTTTAGGAATAAAATTTTATATAGATTAGGTAAATGATGAACCTTCAGAAAAAAAAAAAAAAAATGCCTTTAAAGATATGTATTATAAACTGAAATCTACAGACACAACTAGATAAAGTTGGTCTGGTCTGGCTGGTCTATGTGGTAATATAGTACATCGGGCAGGACATCCAAACACTCGTTCACTGACCTCAAATATGGCTTTTCATCTAAAATATGTAAGTAATAGCAACTTTACATGGCTGCTCAATCTGGTGTTAACCTAGTAAAATGTGCACTATTTAAGTGTCTGTACGGAGTGTGGAAGCTGAATAGTAGCGTGCTTAAAGGAGAAGTTCACTTCCAGAACAACAATTTACAGATAATGTACTCACCCCCTTGTCATCCAAGATGTTCATGTCTTTCTTTCTTCAGTCGTAAAGAAATTGTGTTTTTTGAGGGAAAACATTTCAGGATTTTTCTCCATATAATGAACTGCTATGGTGCCCTGAGTTTGAACTTCCAAAATGCAGTTTAAGGGAAGAGGAAGAAGGGTCTTATCTAGCAAAGTTATTTTAATTGAAAAAATACAATTTAAATACTTTTTAATCTCAAACGCTCATCTTGCTCTCCATGAACTCTGTGTATTCTGGTTTTAAGACGAAACGGGTATGTCGAAGAACTCCAATTGTATTTTCTTCCTCAACTTCAAAAATCATTTCAAAATCATCCTACATCGCTGCAGAAGCACCAACCCAGTCTATGCAAAGTGAACATGCAAAGAAGATCAGACACCCATAACAAAAAAGGTAAAACAGCGATATAGGGCAGTTTTGAATTTGAGGGAGGACATGAGATGTTTTTTGACATATGCTAACTGTCATGAACCGGAAAAAAGACAGAGGTCGGGAAGAGCAAGACAAGTCGAGCGTTAAAAAGTATATAAATTGTATTACTTTTATGAAAATAACCAATCGTTTTGTTAGATAAGACCCTTCTTCCTCGGCTGGGATCGTTTACAACCACATTTGGGATCGTTTGAAGCCGCATTTAAACT
>JAHKKF010522447.1:7873-24289 GCA_019740295.1 Labeo calbasu
AATAATTCACCAGTTACTTCAATACTGGACCTTTTTATCAATTCAGATTTTTTTATTATATATATATATATATATATATATATATATATATATATATTATTTGAGTGTCAGTGCTTTTTGTCTATTTATTTTATTTTATTTTTTATTTTATTACTTGATTAATCAGTCAGTTACTTTAGTGTTGGAGCATTTTGTCTGTTCAATTTTTTTTTATTAGTTAATTAATCATTAATCACCTTTTTGTTGAACCTTTATGTTCAATTTTATTTATTTTATTTTATTTTATTTTGTTTTTTTTATTTTATTTTATTTTATTTAGTAAACCATTACTAAATAATCAGCTATTTCAGTGTTGGTGCTATTAGACTAATCAATCATTTGTTTTATTTTATTTATTTTTATTTTATTTGAGCTTTTTGTCTATTTTATTTATTACTGTGTATTTTTATTAGTTGAATAATTAATGAGCTGTATTTAATGAAAGATTTTGTCATTCTTTTATTTTATTACTGTATATTTTATTTATTTTATTAGTTGATTAATTTACTGAATAATCACTTATTTCAGTGTTGTTGCTCTTAGACTAACCAATCTTTTTGTTTTATTTTATTTTATTCCTTGATTAATCAGTCAGTTACTTCAGTGTTGGAGCATTTTGTCTGTTCAATTTTTTTATTATTTGAACAATTAATCATAAATCCCCTTTTGTCTGTTCAAATTTATTTTTTTATTTTCTTTTAATTTATTTTATTTTATTTGTTGAATAATTAATCAGTTGACATGACAGTGCTTGTTTGTTCAAATTTATTTATTTATTTATTTACCCACTCCTGCCCCCCAAAATATAAATGTCTTTAATGAATCCACACAGATTTCTTACGTTACATAAAGTTTAGCAATAGGGAAGTCCGCCTTCAGTCATGTCCATGTGTGTCAGTTCCTGTCAGTCTGTGCACCTGAAAAGGCCATACAGGTGGAGTTGAAGTGGACGCAGAGTTCTTTCCACATGTGTCCTGCTGAGTCAGCAGGTTCTGCTGTGGGCCATCTGCACACCTCCTGCAGCTTGATACCTCTGGTTTGAGTCTTTTCAGATAAATCACTCCACCCCTCTCGGATTTCCATCACCCAGAATCGTCTGTGAAGAAATCAGTGTGTGTGTGTGTTTATGTTTCACCTTGAGCCTGTGTGTGTGAGGCAGAGAAAGACAGAATGGGAAAGAGCGAAAATGTGAAACATATTGAATTCACGCAGGATGGTTTTAGAGGAGTCTGTCAGGACCAATTACTGACTGAGGCTCTAATGCCCTGAAACACTGTAATTTTCCACACCTCTTCAAAATGGCTGTTTGCAGTGACAGACACTTGACTATGAAATGGAAAGAATGTACTTTCCGAGGTCACGTCCTTGTACTCTTTCACTATCGCACCTGCTTTATGTCGAAATCCTGTTAATTGTAAAAGCGCAAGCATCTAACCCCGGTAATCAACCCTTATAACTGTAAATACACAGCCAGTCTCTTTTCATTGCTGCCAGGGCCTTGCTGTCATGGTAATGACCTGCCAATCTGTTACAGTTGCTTTAAAATCAAATAAATGTTTGCTTAATAACCTTATTTCTTCACTGGCTTTATGAGTCAGCTCTGAACGGAGCTCTTTTAAGTTATATCATGTTAAACACTTCATTTTCACAGGCTGATGATTTTAATCTAGCGGCAGATGATTTTAGTGTAATCCTCTACGCACACAACTTCACGGTCTGCAAACTGCGGCAAAGATGTATCTAGAAAGTCAAACCGGAGATGATCTGTTTATTGTGCTGAAATATCTAGTAGAAAGCCCATGAAAGACTTACGTTATTTAAAAAATCCACATCGTTTTATACATATTTTAAACAGTGGGGGGCATCGGAAAATTACAACCCAAAGCTGTACTATATGGCATTGTATCAGTATTTTATTTTCAGATGAAAATAGCAACAAATAGCACCAGTAGCTCATTGAGTGCAACCATTTGAAGTCATCGAAATAATGGCGCCCCCAAAGTCCAAAATATGTATAAAACGATGTGGATTTTTTAAATTCCCTAAATCATGCATGGGTTTTCTCCTATGTATTTTAGTAAGAGACATAATTTACATTATATAAATAAGCCATACATGTCTTAATACCCAGGGTAACCAGTACCCAGCGTAACACCAATGCTGTGTTCGAAATCGTTGATTCAGCTGCAGACGCCATCTTCTGGTGAGACGTGGGAATTCATTGAGCATGACCCTCACAGTGAACTATGGGTATTCTCTAGCAGTTGAGTGCACATCGTTTGTACACTCGTTATTGTAGTGAATTATGGGATTGAACGAGTGCACTCGGTAACCTCCACTTTGGTTTCATACACCACTACAAATGGCTGTCCCCTCAAATTGGTATAAGGGGCAATTTCTGGCACAACCCAAGTCATTTAAATTTCAGGAATGTCAAAAATAAGTGATTGTGAATCAGTTTTACATGCTTTGGTGCTTTGGTTCACCAACAGGTGCGCTGGAGAGGCAACGGCAAGACAACCCCCAAAAAGGGAATGGTTTTGCAAGTGGTAGTCACAGACAATTGCTCTGTCCTTAACCATCCTGACTGCTTTGTCTCTAGTTTTGTGTTTTGTTAGGGTCCTTCTCACTATTTGTAGCATGAGGCAGTGCCTGCAACCCAATTAGGTTGCACAGGTAGTCCAGCTTCTCCAGGATGGCACATCTATACATGCTGATGCAAAGAGGTTTATGTGTCTTCCAGCACAGTCTCAAGAGCAAGGAAGAGATGGACAATTACACGAGGGTTACAGTAGTGCAACAATCAAGCAGCCTGACCGGTATCTACTATTTTGTGCAAGGGGAAACAGGATGAGTATTGCCAGAGTTCTCCAATACCCCTTTTCCACCAAGGGTGTTGGGTGCCAGAGCCTAGTTTCAAACCGGTTCTTTGTCTTTCAACACCCAAAGCACCAGCTCCAAACCAGGAATAGTGGTTCGTAAGTAGCACCAAAACATTGCTGGGCTAGAAGCAAGAACTGTTTGCGTCAGGAGCTTTACAGGAGGAGGTTACCGTGACCAACAAGACGAACAGAAACTTTTGACCACTATAATATAGTTATATTGTATATATATATATATGTATTAATTGGCAGCAAACAAGAACTTGTTGGATTTGCTGTGTTTGGATGCTGATGTAGATTAGCAAAGCCATGAACATCAAAAGCAACCCACTGTCCACCCTTGTTGATGGTGTGTTCGGGATGCATCGACGCTGCACAGACCAGCCAAAAAGCAGAAGGCTCTTTATGCTTTTGGATCACTCTCGCAGTACTTTGGTGTCATGTACTGTTCATTCGTTGATCTGCGATTGGTCTGCTGTTGTGTTTGGCGCTGACACGCTAGCGAAAGATGAGACATATTTAGTGACGTAAGACCTGGCTTTGTGTCGGCTCTCTAGCCCGTGGAAAAGCAAACCGGTTCTTAAAGCACTCGCTAGTTGAACCAACTCTGAACCGACGATAGCACTGGCTATGAACTAGCACCCGGTTCTTGCTGGTTAAAAAAGGTGTACAAAATGACCTCCAGCAGACGTCCTGTAGTAGGACCTGTGCTCATCCCAATAATATGCACCTCGACTGGCAATTGCCAGTGAACACCAGAACTGGTAGGTCCCAGTTTTCTTCACAAATGAGAGCAGGTTCACACTAAGCATGTGACAGACGCGAAAGAGTCTGGACATGCTGTGGCGAACGTTATGCTGCCTGCAACATCTTCTAGCACAGGGGTGCCCAAACTCAGTCCTGCAGAGTTTAGCTCTAACTTGCCTCAACACACCTGCTGGAAAGTTTCTAGAATGCCTAGTAAAAGCTTGATTAGCTGGTTCAGTTGTGTCTAATTGGGGTTGGAGCTAAACTCTGCAGGACACCAGCCCTCCAGCACCAAGTTTGGGCACCCCTGATCTAACAGGACCATTTTGGCAGTGGGCCAGTGGTGGTCTGGAAAGGAATGTCTTTGGAGGGTTGTACAGATCTCCAGGTACCAAGTCCTCACAGCCATTGTCAGACCTTACACTGGTGCAGTAGGCCTTGGGTTCCCCAAGCATGATGTGGCCAGAGTGAGTAGGCAGTTTCTGGATGATGAAGGCATTGATGCCATTAACTGGACCAGACCTGAATCCAACATCCAATGAGAACCTCTGTGACATTATGTATTAGAGCATCTGAAGCTGCCAAGGAGCTCACTGATGCCCAGATCCAAGTCTGTGAGAAGATCCCCCAGGAAAACCATCCGCCATCTCATCAGGAGCATGAATAGATGTTGATTTTCAGTGTGATTTTGAATCCAGTCTTTAGTTGGTTGATGATTTTGGTTTCCATTGACCATTGTAACATCATGTCATTTTGCAACATACATATAGGTGTTTGAAGGGCGTACCAAATGCAATGTTCACCCCTGAATTAAGATGCTCGAACTCGAGGACAGCTGCCAAATTCAAATTTTTCCAATCCGTCTGTTCTCGTCTCTCTGCCACTGGTTGAATGCCTCTGGACCATCAGCGCTGCAGCCAGCAGAGAGTATCCTCACTGGACCGTTAAAGTTTGCTTTTGATGAACTTCCCTATTGGATGAAAGCAGTTTTCTGTCTTACAATGCTGTGTATGAGTGATAAATCACTAAAGCCTCCAGTGTTTGTTCCCTCGATGTGGGTGGCACAGATTTTCCCAACTTTTCCGGAAATGAGTCTGAACTTTTTATGTAGTTCCTGCCAGATGATCAATAGCGTTGCGCCGTTTAATGCATATACTTTTGTTTCCAGAGCTCTATTGTGTTCTGATTTCATAATAGCATCTGTCATCTTGTGGTTGTTGGTGGGGAGAAAAAGAACATTTCAAGGCATTCTTCTGTGAGCAAGTTAGAAGCTTTGAAAAGCTTGGGATGTACTTGTCTTCGGTTTTGTTGTATTTCAGGTGTGGGTGTGTGAAATTATCTTCTCTGATCTGTGAGATCTGGCTGTACATTGTCCATGCTATTAAGTCTAATCTAGTGCTGATTAGCTCCCGCCTAAAACAGCTCATCTTTGGAGAGTTATCTGATTCAGAGGACATCTGCAGTCTACTTAGTGAAAGCCGTGTAAGATTTACAGTGATTGTGCAATCACCTCATAACCAAAGCCACATTTGCAGCGATCAAAGATGGAAATAAATATTTGAGTCTAGTTTAAGGATGTATAATACTGTAAACGCTCAGAAAACATCCTGAAATTGTAGGTCATATCAAACCATAACATAAGCATTGGATGACTGGACTTTACTTTTATTCTGACCAGGTCTTTCTCTGAGTCTGTAGCTGTTGTTCCTGTTTAATGTGGTTTTTAAAGTGCAGGTCACTTGGAATAAATTTACCAGGTCTGAAAATCAGAATTTTCTCTGAGTCTACACTGCCATCTCATGGTGGCCGAACACATTGTTGCTGGGTGTGAAAAAGAAGGCCTTGATGAGAAAAAACTATGGATCAAAATTGGACTGGGAATGTCTTGAAAGCCAATTCATTTTGTGAATTGTATTAAAATATGATACAAAACTGAAGTATAATTTTAAGCTAAGTATAACTAAATTGCAATCAGGAAAAAGTGCTGCTTTGATTTTTGAGAGTAGTTAAATTATTGTGGTAACAATTTACATTAATGTCCCATTTGTTAGCATGAATTAATGCAATAACATTAACATAGAATAAGCAATGCGTTTGTGACAGTATTTCTTAATCTTTGTTAACATTAGTTAAAGAAATATAGCTATTTATAGTTAGTTCATGTTTAGGTCCATTAATAATTAATAAGATTAATAAATGCGTATTTTACATTGTTAATTCGTGTTAGCTAATGTAATTACCTAATGTTAACAAATTGAAATGTAAAATTTTAGCATGTTTTTACTATTGTTTTATCATACGCAAAATATATAAGATATTACCAGACATATTTGTTAATTGACATATTTTTAATAATACATCTTTAAAATGTTACTTAGTATATATATATATATATATATATATATATTTCAATATAATAGCATTATATATAATAATTAAAAAATATCTATTTATAAATTACTAGATTATTTAATGTTTGTTTAATTTAATATTGATTTTACAATACATTTTTACAAAAAATTCAAAATAAACTGAAAAAAAAAGACTTGCAGTAGACAAGGCTTTTTGTTTGACCAGTTACATACCTCTGTTGTGTATGCTGAACTTCTATGATATATAATTCATAAATTCATCTTGCTGTCAAACCATTTCACCTTTCTGTTGTGTGTGTGTGCCCATTTCACCCTGAATTATGCTCAGCATTCACAATATGAAATATTAGCCATCTTAGAACAATTTCATTTATAAAACTGTCTCAGCCATGGTAAAATAAATTTTAAAAAATCTCGTTTTTTCTTTTGCAGTATGTCGTACAGCCATGCCTGCTGATATTGTGTTTCTGGTGGATGATTCTTGGTCAGTTGGTCCAACCAGCTTCCAGCAGATCAAAGAGTTCATAGCGGACATCATCCGAGCCTTCCAGGAAAGTGTAGTTGGACAGGAAGGCATTCGCTTTGGAGTGACTGTCTATTCTGACTTGCCCAGGTCAGTATACATACTGCAGTATATCAATGTGTGCTCTTCAGAGAGCTGTTTTGTGCTAAGATGATTATGAGAAAATTAAACATTATAATGTACTGGATATGTGTATATTCCTGACCTTAGCAAGCATGAATTATCTGTTTGAATACTCCATATGCATCCGGCTATGTCCTTCTTTAGGATGCGTGTAGCTCTGACAGATTATTCAACTCTGGAGGAAGTGCTGAGAGCCGTGGAGGAATTGTCGTATGAGGGAGGCAACAGCCGCACCGGCTTGGCATTGGAATTCCTTGTCGAGTCTGTGTTTAGTCCTTCTATCATCAGAGACAACGCCCCGAAGGTGGGACACTTCAATCACAATCACTTCAAAACACCTTTTTCATGCCTAACCCAACTGTGAGAGAAAAAGACCAACCTTACACTGCAAAGTTGCCTCAGATGCTGCATTATAAGATATTTGATGTTTAAAGGGGACCCTGGTCTAATATAACATAAATGATGTCTCTAACTAAAATATGTAGTAGAAAACCAATGAAAGATTTACATTATTGAAAAAATCCACATCGTTTTATACATGTTTTGGACCATTATTTCTATTATGTCCAGTGGTTGCACTCAGTGAGCTACTGGTGTTACCTGTTGCTATTTTTACTGCAACACAACTCGGAAAATAAAATACTGATACGATGCCGCATTGTGCGGCTTTTGATTGTAATTTTTAGTCGAAGAGCAACAAGTAAAGCGATGTAAATCTTAACTGCTTTTCAAGTGATATAAGGAGGAAAAAAGAATGGGAAGATGCCTGCTTTTAGTCGACCACAGCTACTGAAAGAGCTTACAAACGGCAGAGACAAGAAACGCTAGATGCCATCTTGGCAGGATGTAAACATGCCGATGCTTATCATGACGCTGCAGCCATTGAAAGAGTTTCTCAATGCAGATTTCACTTGATATCCTATGGCGTTTAGACTCCTTGTGGGGAAATCAATGGTACGACATTTGATTGAAGTCTACGCTTATATTCATCGCCACCTGTAAGCTCTTTCAGTAGCTGTGGTCATCATATCAGTATTTTGTTTTCCAAGTTGTGTTGCAGTAAAAATAGCAACAGGTAGCGCCAGTACCTCACAGAGTGCAACCATGTGACGCCATCAAAGTAATGGTACCCATAGTCCAAAATATGCATAAAACGATGTGGATTTTTTAAAATAACGTAAATCTTTCAAGTAAAAGACTTTATTTATGTTATAAGCCATACAAGTCTTAATACCTGGAATTTCCTTTAACGTACAGTTATGAGGATCAGGATTGTGGACCAATGACATTTCGAAGGATGACGGGGCTACACTCTAAAAATAGCTGTTAAAGGATGTTAAAGGTTCTACATGGAACCGTAGATCCCAATAAAGAGCATATGACAATGCATCAATAGAAACCAATCAAACAATGTAATACTGCTTGTCATGGTACTGTTTGACATTTTATTGCACCTTGTTTGGTTAGGACACAGTCTAAGCCACGATACTGAATCTCAGTGATATCCGTATATTATTAAAACTGCAGCAACGTTTTAAAATGTTACATTTCCAAATGAAACATCCTGTCACATATACACAGAACAAGCTTCTAATTATATATCTCAAAGAGCTGCACCTGCAATCACTCCATTGATTCTGTCAGGACATCACGTCCTGCGCTGCAGTGCACACACTCTGCTCCGCAGTGTCCCACCCATCCTAATTTAGGGCTTGATTAGGATTCCAAACCGCACACAGCTGCTGGTCTTGCCGTAGAGCACCTGGTGTGGAGAAATAAGCAGGCGTTTATAATGAACTGCAGAGATTTCACCTTTTATTAAAACTCTCATCACATACATGCACTGTAATGGCATGCTAGCATACAGTGCATAGAGATGAACCCAGACGCAGCGCGGCCACTGCTGGTGAACTTTGGGTGACCCAGGAGATGTTTCTTTTTCAGAATACTCATTTGTGAGTGTAAGCGACTTTGCAGGTTCGGATCTGCTGCGGTTGGGGAATTATGTATGCAATGAGATGATAATTCATGCCGTGTGCTTTCAAGGGCATCAGTATCAGCATGATGCTCTTAATGGCAGATTGAGTCCTTTAATAAAAATTCACACTTTTGGGTGGATTTCATTAAAGCTGACAAGTCCCAGTCATATTTCACACCAAAATTAAAAGAAGAAAAAAACATTCTGCATGAAGATTATAAAGCTGTTGTTTTTTAAACATTTGTTTGCATTAAATTATCATATTTTACCTCTGTAATTTATTACAGTAATACAGTAATGAGAATCGTTGAAAATAATCAGAATAGTACAAGTATGTGATGATATGTATGTGATTTTAGTAATGAAAATTGTTGTGTAAAAATTGCTTAATTGTTCCGAAAATGTCACAATGCAAAAGTGTAATGTTAGGTTGTAAAGTCGCAAATAAGGTAAACCAGGATTTTTGGTGGCCAATGGGTTGAAGATCAAAATTTCAGCTTCAAAGGGCTCTACACGATCCCAGTCGAGGATTAAGGGTTTTATCTAGTGAAACAACCAGTCATTTTCAAAAAAAAAAAAAAGACAAATTTATATACTTTTAATCACAAATGCTCGTCTTGCACTAGCTCTGTGATGCGCATCTACAACTTTACACATTACGTAATCAAGGAAGAGTAGGGCAAAAATCATCTAATTTTCTCCTCCAACTTCAAAATCAATCGACATCATTGTTTTACCTATTTGTAATGGGTGTTTGACTTTCTTTGCACGTTTGCTTTGTAAACACTGGGTCGGTATGTTGGCCTACGTAATGCTTGACGTGTTGAGCTAGTGCAAGATGAGCATTTGTGGTTAAAAAGTATATACATTTTTATTTTTTTAGAAAATGACTGATTGTTTCACTAGATAAGACCTTTATTCTTCATCTGGGATCATGTAGACCCCTTTGAAGCTCCACTGAAACTGCAATTTGGACCTTCAACCTGCTGATCCCCATTGAAGTCCACTATATTGAGAAAAATCCTGGAATGTTTTCCTCAAAAACCCTAATTTCTTTTCGACTGAAGAAAGAAAGACATCTTGGACGACATAGGGGTAATTCTGGAAGTGAACTAATCCTTTAAGATTTTTTGCATTGTGGCATAATTTTAATTACAGTTAAGCTCATATTTTAGTGTGAGATTCACTCTTTTGAATGTTAGGATCACTAAAGCATCACTTTTTGTGTCCTTCTGGATTAGATTGCTGTACTGATCACTAATGGCCAATCGGATGATCCAGTAGACGGTCCAGCTAAAGCTGTAACAGACAGCGGGATTTCCCTGTTTGCTGTGGGTGAGTTGAAAACTTGGTGCTAATATTGGTGCTAAGTGTTTGGGTACGCGTATGTTTTGACGTGTGGCTCAGAGTAGCTATAGTGCAGTGATTTACAGTAATATTAGTGAAGGCGGTAAGACATAAAACGTGTATGTTTGTGTGTGTCAGCCTTGTTTCCTTGACTTTGTCATGCTCTTTCTGTTTTGACGCCCAGAGTGCTGAAATAATTATGGCTCATTACCCGGTGGCCGACTAATTGCTGTAATTTTTCATCAAGCCCATTCCTTCTTGCCCCCCTTCATCACACACACACACTGACACCGTGTCCTGCCTTTCTAATCAGTTTTCCCAAAGAGACGTGAATATATCAGGCCATTTGACACATCTCCGAGACACGTGTACAGAAGGGCGACATGCCGTGACGTTTTCCCATCATCACTTTACAGCTGATACACTGTCTGATAACACTGGAGCTGGTCTGAGAGACACGAGGGTCATTTCTATACACACACACCTGTTATGCATTAACTAGACCTTACAGGCCTCTATATTAAAATAATGTCATGTTGGAGCTGTGGCATAGTGGTTAGTGAATAGATGTGGTGCTCATATGGATGATGAAGGTTCGAGTTTGACATGCAACAAGCCCTGACTCCATAATATGTAAGAAATGATGAAGCAGATCTGTATAGAAGCTATGTGCTGTTTTGACTGGCTGATACAGTTGAGGTCAAAAGTTTACATACACCTTGTAGAATCTGCAAAATATTAATTATTTTACCGATGTACTGACCTGAAATATTTTACTTTAGTACTGACCTGAATAAGATATTTCACATAAAAGACATTTACATATAGTCCACAAGAGAAAATAATAGTTGAATTTATATAAATGACCCTGTTCAAAAGTTTACATACAGTTGATTCTGTGTTGTTACCTGAATGATCCACAGCTGTGTTTTTTTGTTTAGTGATAGTTGTTCATGAGTCCCTTGTTTGTCCTGAACAGTTAAACTGCCTGCTGTTCTTCAGAAAAATCCTTCAGGTCCTACAAATTCTTTGGTTTTTCAGCATTTTTGTGTATTTGAACCCTTTTCAACTATGACTGTATGATTTTGAGATCCATCTTTTCAGGACTACTGAGAGACATATGCAACTATTACAGAAAGTTCAAACACTCACTGATGCTCCAGAAGGAAACACAATGCATTAAGAGCAGGGGGTGAAAACTTTTTGAATTTGAAGAACAGGGTAAAAAACTTATTTTGTCTTCTGGGAAACATGTAAGTATCGTCTGTATCTTCACAAGGGCAGTACTAAATAAAAAAAAAAACATAATATTTAGGCAAAATAAGAAAAATATTAATTCTGTTCAAAAGTTTTCACCCCCCGGCTCTTAATGCATCGTTTTCCTTCTGGAGCATCAGTGAGCATTTGAACCGTCTGTAATAGTTGCATATGAGTCCCTCAGTTGTCCTCAGTGTGAAAACATGGATTTTAAAATTTTACAATCATTATTGGAAAGGGTTCACATACACAAAAATGCTAAAAAAACAAATAATTTTGTGGGAACTGAACGATTTCTCTGAAGAACAACAGGCAGTTTAACTGTTTAGGACAAACAAGGGACTCATTAACAACTATCCCTAAAGAAAAAAACAGCTGTGGATCATTCAAGTAACAACACAGTATTAAGAATCAAGCGTATGTATTGTAAAGTTTTGAACAGGGTAATTTTTATAAATTCAACTATTATTTTCACTTATGGACTATATGTAAACATCTTTTATATGAAATATCTTATTCGGATCAGTGCTGCATCAAAATAACATGCTTTTTTTTACGATACCTCTTGTTTTGGTAAAATAATTAACATTTTGCAGATTGTGTAAGATGTATGTAAACTTCTGACTGTATACATGTTGTGTTCTTCAGGGGTAAGGAACGCCGATCAGTCCGAGATGAAGAAAATCGTCACAGAACCCCATGAGGAACATCTACTGCTCAGCCCAGATTTCTCCTTCCTAGAGCATCTTCTGCCCAAACTCTCTCGTCGCATCTGCTTCACTGCTTCAGAGCCTCCCCGACCTGTTAAACAACAGCCATCTGGTAAAACCACCATGAGTTTTGCTAAAGAAACACAAAGCCTAACTTTTTGTTATTGTATGTAACTAAAGGTTTTCATTGCATTTTTGAGCTTTTTGAGATTGATTCTGACATTTTCTGAATGCATTGTGATTCTCTCTGGACTCAAGTTTAGTTTTTAACAGCAAACACACAGATACTTTATTGACTTACAATAGAAAAGTGCAATATAAAGTGCTTTCTGCTGTAGTGGTGGAGAGGATAGTAGGACCTAAAGATCTGCAAGTGAGCGAGCTGAGTTACAGCTCTCTGCAGCTGACCTGGAGTCAGGCCACAGGAGACGTTACCGGCTACAGGCTGCTCATCACCCCTGTGTCTCCAAAGGGCCATCTGCTCCAAGCACAGCAGAGACAGGTGAGACACGGTCACCTGTGCATATGCACACCCCACGCAGCACAGCACAGCAGATGGAGGGCTGCACATGGACAAGTGACAATAAGCTAATATGTTTACTATGTGTGGTTTGTTCAAAATATATTCTTTTCTTTCTGTCTCTCAGATTGATCTGAAAGGAGATATTAGTAGTGCTCCAGTAACCGGGTTGAGTCCTAAGACTGAGTACTCTCTTACTTTATATGCCATCTACCCAGGGCGCATTGGAGAATCTGCCACTATTATCACAGAAACCAGTGCGTTTTAAATTTTATACTCTAAAATGTCTCTAAGCATGATGTATATCATGCAAAGGTGTAGGCAAATGTATATCTTTTTCATTTATTTGTAAGCAAACGTTCCCATTGTACAAATGCAGTATCTTACTTTATGCATGATTTATTTTCAGCTGTTTTGCCACCGGTTTCAAACTTCCGTGTGCTTGAAGAAGGACTGTTCTCTTTACGTCTGGGATGGACGCCTCCACTTGGAAAAGTGGATAAATATAAAATTTATGTTCCAAGAAGTGAGAAATCAACACACACTCTAAAACTTAATATGGGATATTTTACAGATGTTATTTTAATAGATTCCTTCATTTATTCTCAGCTGACAGACCCGGGCTCATTTACGATCAAATTCTGTCCGGTGATGCCTCCTCTCACGTGATTGACACTTTAGAAGAGGACAAAGAGTACAAGGTAGACATCTATGCTGTCTACCCAGAGGGCGCCAGTGAGACTGTATCTGTCACCGGGAAAACATGTAAGTCTGTTTTCTGTCTTCTGTTTTTTTTTCTTTTTATAGTATAGTTTCACTTGACGCGTCATGTAAAAGTCTGCCTTACCAAATGAATACAGTACCACAATGATGCCGTTGTAAACTTTATGTACTGTACCACAGCACTGAATAATCACCAGTCTCTGTACCATCATGGGATTCTACTTAAATTTTGTAGTTTAATAAGGTTTGTACAATTATGCAAAAATTATTATTACACAAAATTATTACTACTATTATAATTATAATTATACCATTCAATTTTAAATTATAAAAATGTAGTGATTAAAAATGTTTTATGCTGTGCTTTAATACTGTATGATTTGGGAATAATAATAATAATAATAATAATAATAATAATAATAATAATAATAATAATAATAATAATTATTATTATAATTATTATTATTATCATTATTATTATTATTATTATTATTATTATTAATAGTTTATTATTGTTGCTTATTGTAATAATATTACCATTTATAAAAATTATTATTGTTAATACTAATGATTATGTATTGACTTTAAAGGTAAAGTTGTAAATTTAAACTGACTTTAAAAATGTGCTGATTAAATGTGTTTAATGTTGTTTCAGTACTGTATATTTCAATATTTATTATTATTATTATTATGTTAGTTTTAATAGTTTATTATTGTTTATTATTGTAATAATATTAACATTTATAAAAATCATTACTGTAAATAATAATAATAATAAAAATAAATTAAGTGAAATTTTATATTAAATCGTTTATTATATGCTTCCATTGTTTTATTATTTATTGACTTTTAAAATAAAATGTTAAATTTAAACTGACTTTAAATTAAAAAATGTACTGATTAAACGTGTTTAATATTGTGATTCAATACTAAATGGTTTGGGAATAATAATAATAATAATTGCAATAAATAATAATAATAATTATTATTATTATTATTGTTGTTGTTGTTGTTGTTGTTGTTATTTAAATAGTTTATTATTGTTTATTATTAGAATAATATTACCATTTATAAAAATCATTATTGTTAATAATTGTAATTATTTATTGACTAAATGTAAAATTTAAATTGACTTTAAATGTAAATTTAAACAGACTCCAAAAATGTACTGTTTAAATGTTTAATGTTTGTGCTTCTGTACTGTATATCTAAATATTTCTTCTTCTTCTTATTATTATTATTATTATTAATATTTTAAATATTTTTTATTATTTATTACTGTAATAATATTACCATTTATAAAAATCATTATTGTTAATATTATTAATATTGTTATTATTATTAATAATAATAATTAGTGAAATTTTATATTCAATTGTGTATATTACTAGTTTAACCACTAGATGGCAGTATAACACATATCTTCATGAAGAAACCTTTAACTTCAAATATAAATCTTTCACTTGTGTTTTTATGTATCATTTATTGAGTCATTTATTTATTTAATTAATTTTCTATTTTCTGTTTAGCTTTAGTAAAAGAAGTGTAATTTTTATCATGCATTGTCATGCCAATAAAAACTCGATGTTTTATCCTTTTTTGTGTGTTGCAGTGAAACTGGTCCCAGTTGATCAACTGCTGGTGCAGAACGCCACAACAGACACAGTTCAGGCTCGCTGGTCGTCTGTCAGAGGCGCCACAGGGTACAGACTCACCTGGTCATCATCAGGTAACAAGCACTGATCTGCTCCAATATTAAATGCACCATATTTAAAAACTTAAATGCACATGCACATCTCTACTTCCATATTTCCACAGAGGGACACATAGAAAACGTGAACCTGGGAGACAACTTTAATTTCTACATGGTGCAGGGTCTGCATGCTGGCACAGAGTACACCATCACCATCAACCCCATCTTTGTGGACATTGAAGGACCTGTTACCTCTGCCAAAGCCAAGACATGTGAGTGCAGTTAACAAAGGATGTATGCTTGCTTTCCAAAACAGAACATGGGTTTCAAATTGTGTTATTGACACAGTGTCCTAAAAACAGCAAGTGTGAAAAGCTACAATACTGCTAGTAAATCATGCCGTGTCTGAAGATGCTAATGCTCTCTCTCTCTTTCTCAGTGGAAAGCAGTGCAGTACAAACCCTGAGAGCGTCTGCGGTGAGCACTAGCAGCGCTGTTACCACGTGGAACGCCGTACCTGGAGCCACAGGCTACAGATTGGCCTGGGGTCCTACTGCAGGTGTCTATATAAATACCTTTTTTCTGTCTCCTTGTCCCGCACTTGGCCATTCACCACTTTCCAGTTTTACTTTGTAGTCTGTTTCTCTTTTCATTTCCTCTCTCTCTGATTTATAGTCTCTTTTTCATGGAAGCGACAGGTTGGTGACAACATGAGGTGTCGCTGTGCCGCCTCATGACTCATGCCGTCAAGTTTATCTGTGTGTTTAAGAGAATTTGTGTGTGTGTAAGTTTGGGGCTCTGTGTGAGAGAAATGAATTGATGTCACCTCAGAGCACCTCCAAAAGAAGAGTCTTTGAAAGTGACTCCTTTCTGTCACTGTGATGGGCTGCGGGCATCTGCTTTAAAAGAACGACCTGCAAGAACATTCTGATGAAGGAGAGCTCTGTGACTCATACAACACGCCCTGACACATACATATAGATGAGGCTGAGGCTGAGTTTATGGGGAAGGGGGAGAGAAACGGAGGGCGAGGAGACTAAATTAGAAGTTAGATGTAGTTTAAAAAAGATCTTGAAAGTATGATTCATTATCATTAAGATTCATTTTAATGAATGAACCCTTTAATTTACTATAAAATTCTGTGTATTTTTGATTATTATTAATATAAATTATATTGTTAATATACATTATATTGTTATAGAAATGTATGTATACATACAATTTGATTAATGTTATTATTTGCTAATATAGAGCAAAATATATGTATTTGTATAAATTATTATATAAATAGAAATATATTCATTTTTTTAAGAATTCTAACTTTTTGTAATAAAAATAACGTTTTGTGTGTGGTACACAGGTATATGTGTGTATATTAAAATATTACACTTATAGATATTTAAGGTATAAAGTATTTAAAGTATATTAAATATTTTTTATCATTTATATATCATCAAAAATAATAAATAATATACATATACCTAGTATATATATATATACAT
>JAHKKF010522448.1:0-28231 GCA_019740295.1 Labeo calbasu
GATTTTTAAGTTGAACATGAGATGGGAATTTCTCGACATACCCTAACTATCATGGACAGCTCAGGAGTGAGGCAAGAGGAGGGTTTGACATTAAAAAGTATATCAATTATATTATTTTTATGAAAATAACCGAACATTTCGCTAGATAAGACCCTTTTTCCTTGGCTGGGTTTACAACCGCATTTGGGATCGTTTGAAGCCGCATTTTAACTTGCATTTTGGAAGTTCAAAATCGTGGCACCTTATCAGTCCATTATATGGAGAAAAATCCTGAAACGTTTCCCTCAAAAAACTCCTTTAAATGTGAAAGTAAGCTTATGGGCGAGACTTCCGGTTCATTAGCCGCTATATAACCAACGAGAACGGTAAACAGTAAAACTCATTGCACTACAAACCATTGTGTTTATAATTAAGATAATACATTAAAATAATATGGTAAGACACACCAACTTGCAATCAAGCAACAAAACAAGCTGGTTTGTACAGCTAAAAATAGCTGGACGTGGATGAGAGCGAAAGCTAGACCCATAAAATTTACAACTGGCTGCACCCGCTCTTACTGAAAAAAATAAGGTGGATAAAGTTTAATTAATTAATCACATTTTGTCTTATTCCAGAAGTTTCCAAAACTGTATATATCACTAAGAACAATAGTTAAATTGCAGAAATACAAAATATGATTTCAGTTTACCTTTTTAATATGCTGCATATTTCTACTACTGTAATTAAGTTAGATAATTTGAATTTATGTATAATAATATTTATTTTATTTTAAATAATATGTTAATTTAAATCATTTTAGTTTAGAAAAGTTTGCTGAGGCCCACTAGTGGGTCCCGGCCCCCACTACCTTTGATCTGCAGGAAACTGATTTGTATGCCACTCAGGTTTTCTAATATGAGAATATGATGTCTGAAAGACCATCAGTGTTAGAGAAACACAAAACTCATCTCCGTAACAGATTGCCTTGTCGTAACATGTCCAAAGTGAGTCAATGGGAGATAGATAGATTCATTCCAATGGGCAATTTATTCTCTCCCGGCTGCATATTAAAGTCGAGCCTCAATGTCCATTGTTGGGCATAAGGGATTAAGACTTTCACACGCGGCACTAATAGAGAGAGAGAACGAGATTAGGAAAAGTTATTCAAGATTTATCCGCAGATATTTTTTGAAGGACCATCAAAACGCCCGCCGTAGTCCCTCCAGTGCAGTTTAGCGGACGTATTTATTTCAGTCTTTGTATTACTGCCATTAAAATTTGCAATGTTTGCACGCTCATTCTCTCCCCAGGTCAGAGCCTTTGCCACACAAAGACCCGTCATTAGTATTCCTTATACGACTTTGCGCCAGACAGCCAGCGCTGCTTATAAAAAGCTCCTCTTCTATCAGAGACACCCCCCCCCTACACATAGTGATGGGCTTATTTAAGCATGAGATATAGGTGTATAAATGGAAAGAGAAAGCCGAAAACCTTTATCCAACAACACAAAACCTATTCTGACTAAATCTGTTCCATTTTTTGTTTAGGTCGGATTCAAATGGAATATGTAAAGAGAGTCAAAACATCTTCTCTTTCAGAAAAGATGGATTTTCATGCACGCATATGCATACGCGCACACGCCTGCTCATAAATACAGAACACTGGCCTCTACTAACAGTTGTCATGTTGTCAGATGAAATGACCTTTACCTAAATGACTGCGTGTCTCTTCACGCCACATTGAGTGGCTTTGCATCGGTAGACAGGCCGTCACATGTGTGTTTAGTCGCCTGATGAGATGAAGTAAACTTAAAAGAAATTAAAGGAATAGTTTGCCCAAAATTGAAAATTTTCACCCTCAGGACATCCAAGTTGTAAATGAGCTTGTTTCATCGGAATAGATACCTGCAGTAAATGGGTGCCATCAGAATGAGTCCAAACTGCTTATAAAAACATCATAATAACGCACAACGACTCTAGTCCAACAATTAATGTCTTGTGAAGTGAAAAGCTGCATGTTTGCAATAAACAAATCTATCAATAAGACGCTTTTAAATTCAAACTGTTGCTTCCAGCTAAAATATGACTTCTCTCTATATTATAAATTTTAATCAATTCATCTGAATGAGGAAGGAAATATGAGATAATAATAGAGAACCAAAACAGTTCTAAGTATGTTGATGATTTTCTGCATTATTATGGATTATGAACCGGTAATTTGGCCAGAAGTGATGATTTAAAGTTAAAATGCCTTAATTATAGATATATTTATTAATTACAAGCAGCTTTTTGCTTCGCAAGATGTTAATTGGTTGACTGGAGTTGTGTGGATTACTTGTGGATTATTGTATCAGATGTTTAGACTCTCATTCTGACGGCACCCATTCACTGCAGAGGGTGAATTATTCCTTTAAGAGCATTATAGCAGATTTGTGTTTCTACAACAAATCCTGAGAATGCTCATTAAATAATCTTCAGCACCTGTTCTGTAGCATTATAGTTAATATATTCCAGATTTTCACTAGGCAAACTAATCTGTTTATGAAAAGTATGAATATTTATCTTGAATCTGAGAGGATATTACATTTTCAAAATGTTAACGCTCCAGTAAGAACAAGCAGGGACTTTTTAAAATCATTTTAATAACTAAATGACATCTACATTTGCCGTAATATTTGCTAAATCAAAAGACAGCATTCATGATGAAGATATTGTCATGTATTTTCTGTCCCTTCTGAAGCACAAACCCAGTTCAGCTCTACTAGGTTCCAGTCAATTCACCTCAGTTCGCATTAACTCCAGCAGCTAACTCAGCTCAATGTTATTCAATCAGCTCAATTCTGTGCAATCCAACTACAGTTTACTGAGCTCAATTGATTTCAGCCCGAATAAACTCAATTTCTGCTTGATGCAGAATGCTCAGTAAGCAGGATAGCCGGAAACTGCTATAATTCATTGCCTCAAATATCCAATAACATGGCGCAGCATCTATGCAGCATAATCTAAGATATTACCATGCTAATCAGGACATCCATATTGCTATAAAATTACATACATATAGAAGCCCTATTTAGTTTCATTTGCATTGCGTATACTCTTAGAAGACAGCTTCTAGCAAAAGCTGCTTAAAATTGAGAGACATCCACCTTATGACAAAATACATTTAGTTCCACTTACGTTTTCTGTACTTCGCATGCTTTTAGCATACACTTTCATATTAAAGTGGCATATAGATGAGACCAGGATGGGTTTTTAAAACTTTTACTCTAGTAAATGTTTCTGTTGTTGTTCAGTGAACACAGGTTAACCTTTTGTGACAACATGCCCCAATAGCATAATGTTACTGGGGTAAGTTGTCACAATGGGAAAATGTAGACAGTAGAATTTAAAAAGCGCCTGTATTAGAAATAAATAAATGGTTATAGTAATAAAGAAAATATTCTAATTGAAGAGCGTTTCATACATACAAAACTACTGCTAGAGAACATGCAACTGGAAGTCTTACTTGTGTGACAACTTGCCCCGGTCTCCTCTATATGGTGTTTGCATACAGTACGAGTGTAGCAACTGTTGCATGTGATAATCAGTTGTTTTTATACAATAACTGTGCACATTAGTTACTATTACTACTTGACCGTTTCACAATTTTTCATTGCACAATAGATGTGTTAAGTTATTGTTGAATAAAGTATTGCATTTCTTCTCATGGCAGAGGCACACACTGTTGCAAGGGCAGTAAAGCTACGGTGCCCTTGTTAAAGGAATGGACGCCTGAGGCTGGTTCAAATGCATCTATATCCAGGGTGTGATCTTAAGCTGGAACATTTTCATCTGACCCAGGATCAGTCCAGCCCTCTGGAAACACAGCCAGGGAATCAATCACATAGTAATGCCGACCACCCTCTCCCTCAGAGCTTTCTAAAAAACACAGCCCTCCTTTCCCCCCCTTCTCTGCTCTCTAGGTCAGAGTTTGTCTATGAATTTTTCTGTCTCACTCTCCCAAGGGCAGCTGGACACTTCAAGCCGCTCGCTGAGACTGTGCTGTGACCATTTACTATGATGTGTTTTGGTCAAGATAATAAGGACACTTGTGTCATATTTATGAGGTTAGCTGTGGTGATTTCAGCTACTTCATAGCAAACTTTTTTAATTTAGAGTACCATACACTGGAAATGACTCGAATCTAATGTATCAAACAGTGGTTGTAAGAAAGCTAGAGTTTAGGGCTGTTATCAGGAGAAGACACCCAGGACATGTTCCAAGCCCCCGTGTCTAGATGTTCCCACTAAGGTCCTCTTTGGTGGAGGATGATCACAGACATTGAGATTTACTTTAAATTTCAGCAAGCTGATCACTCACTAAAAACTCCCATAGATCATGTTTTCATGCCATTTTAAGTCTTATTTTGATGTAACAAAGTGGTTATATCTGAGTGTGTAAGCTGATTGCTTACTTTTTAAAATTAGTATTCCCATTAACTTCATTATAATATTCACTCAGACTGATTCGCAAACGCAGAACACGTACAAACACAACCAATCACAGCCAAACATAACCAGTCATATCCAATCAGATTGCTTCCTCTCACATGACTTTCCCCATTCATTCTTAATGACGTCCCACCAAACTGTTAAAACTCAATGGGCTCAGGGGAGGCGATAGAGACACAGATTCCTGCTGCAGCTTTACCTGCTGGTGTTGCTGTTGGACAATGTTTCTTTAGAAAAACGAGTGATTTATGCACTCTTTAATGTTGTAATATTGGCGTTGTTTTATTTATGTACTACAAATTATTTTGCATTGCCTCATTTGCCTTCTCAGAGGAAACACCCCTGAATACGCCTTGCATTAATGGTTTTGAATATATTAACAGAGCTGGGTAGATACAAATTTTAATCGGTTACTGATTCCGAATTACATGACAAAAATTGTAGTCAGTAACGTAATCTATTACATTACACATTTTAGGTAATATAATCAGATTACTTTTAGATTACTTTTGACCTAACTTGTTTATCACATTGATTTAAACAGGATAATCTTGTACAATGATGATGTAAAAATACAAAGAGTGAGAAAATATATTCCTTTTATTTGAATTAAAATGACATGCATTAAACATTATGTTGTTTCCCAAACTAGGGTTTGTAAAGGAACAGCAAGGGGTTTGTGAGTTTAATGAAGTGCTAACAAGTAAATCATAACAACAAAAATAAAAAATAAATCATTTTAAAATAACAATCAAAATATTACACTTACTAAAAAAAGATAAAAATATTTTGTTTACCTGCCAGTCCATTAACCAATGTCAGAGAACTGTGAATGCGCAAATGTAATACTTAATTATTAAAATATTTATTTAAGCGATACTTAAAGGGGTCATTGATTGTGATTTCACTTTTTAACTTTAGTTAGTGTGTAATGTTGCTATTTGAGCATAAACAACATCTGCAAAGTTACGATACTCAAAGTTCAATGCAAAAGGAGAAATCGTCTTTTACAGCATTGCAGATTGATCACCCCTTTAAAGTAAATATATTCGGTGAAAGAGGTTCAGATGACAAAAAGTTTGAAAATGTCTGCAAAGAAATAATGAGAATTTGTGCATTTTAATGAGTCTGAAGGACAAAAGTCTTTCAGTAATACAAAATAAACCTTCTAAGTCATCATTACAAAAAAATTGAATCATGAATGTTCATCAGTAGTTGATGCAATGTTGAAACTTCTTAAACCTGAAATGATTTTTGTAAATCCATTGATCAAATGCTGTGTCGCCACCTGACTAATGACTAGTCTATGTGTGAATGTCCACAAAACTGGACTTTCTGAGTCTATATAAGCAGTAGACTATTTTAGAAAGTAAATTTTAGAAGATAAAAAAGAGGAATTAGACAGAATCAATAAATGATGAATAATTTATTGCTATTGTGTGAATAATATGTAATCATGGAATCAATAAAAATGTGACTGTAGTCTGATTACGAGTATTTTAAAATGGAACTCACAGGTGCATCTCAAAAAATTAGAATATCGTAAAAAAAAGTTCATTTTTTGTTTGTAACTTATTTAAAATCTGAAACTTTAATATATTCTAGATTTATTACAYGCAAAGTAAAACATTTCCAATGTTTTTTTGTTTTAATTTTGATGATAAGAGCTTACAGCTCATGAAAGTCAAAAATCCAGTATCTTAAAATATTAGAATATTTCCTAAGATCAATCAAAAAACGGATTTGCAAAACAGAAAAGTTCTTTAAAGTATGTTCATTTATGCACTCAATACGTGGTCGGCAGCACATATTACAACATATTCCTTGCTCCTCGCACAAATTACAACATCAGTAAAGTGTGACATGTAAGTCTGTATATTGTCGGATCGACTGTTTCTCATCTTTCTCTTGAAAATATCCCATAGATTCTCAATGGGGTTCAGGTCAGGCATGTTGGCTGGTCAATAAAGCACAGTAATATCATGGTCAGCAAACCACTTGGAAGTGGTTATTGCACTGTGGACAAGTGCCGAAGTCCTGCTGGAAAAGGAAATCAGCATCTCCATAAAGCTTGTCAGCAGACGGAAGCATAAAGTGCTCCAAAAATCTCCTGGTAGATGGCTGCAAAACACAGTAGACCAACACCAGCAGACTTCACGGCACCCCAAATCATTACTGACTTCAGAAACTTCACACTGGACTTCAAGCAGCTTGGATTCTGTGCCTCTCCAGTCTTCCTCCAGACTCTGGGATCATGATTTCAACATGAAATGCAAAATTTACTTCTATCTGAAAAGAGGACTTTGGACCACTGAGCAACAGTCCAGTTCATTTACTCCTTAGCCCAGGTAAGATGCTTCTGACGTCTGAGCGTGGTGACTCCTGATGCACTGACTCCGGCTTCATTACACCCCTTGTGAAGCTCTCCCAAGTGTTTGAATCGGCTTTGCTTGACAGTTTTCTCAAGCTTGCGGTCACCCCTTTGCTTGTGCACATTTTCCTACCCAATTTCTTCCTTCCAGTCAACTTTGCATTTAATATGCTTTGATACAGCACTCTGTAAACAACCACCCCATTCAGTAATGACCTTCTGTGACTTACTCTCTTTGTGGAGGGTGTCAATGATTGTCTTCTGGACCACTGCTATGTCAACAGTCTTCCCCATTAGTGTGGTTTCAAAGAACAAGAAATACCCGGAATTTATACTGTAGGGATGGTCATTTAATGAAACTCAAATGTAAATATTCTAATGTTTTGAGATACTGGATTTTTGACTTTCATGAGCTGTAAGCTCTAATCATCAAAATCAAAGCAAAAAACATCAGAAATGTTTTACTTTACATGTAATAAATCTAGAATATATGAAAGTTTCAGTTTTTTAAATAAACTACAGACAAAAAATGAACTTTTTTCACAATATTCTAATTTTTTGAGATGCACCTGTACTGTAATTACAAGTACTTTGGAATCTGATTACATAATCCAGATTACATGTAATCAGTTACTCAGCTCTGTATATTAATAAGGTATTCTTTTACCAAAAAACATGTACGCCAAGCAGTGTTGTTATAAAGATGTGTTAGAATGTTTGTGTAGAAATAAAAACAAATAACTTACATTATATCCACAGGATCGCACTAATACATATACTGGGCTAAATTATGTGATGGAAAGGTAAATCCAGACATCTGGATTATGAAAGATATTGCTTTCAGTACGAAAATCAAATGAAGCAACATATGAGAGATGGTCTATTGGATTGACTGGCATACCGTCACTGTACGGCACAAAGATCAAGTACTAAAGTTGCATTTTCTGCCTCCAGTCCTGAGCTGAAGGACTATGTGATTGCCACTGTGTGATACATTACGTTGACATGATTGCTGAATATTCTCCTGAGGACTGGGATAAAAAATGAAAAAAGGCCAGAGAAGTTTCTGTTGGGACCTCAGAATTCATGGCATGCAATTGGATTTGCTGAAGGATCTTTCCGTGTGGCTGCAGTGATATTGATGACGGGCAGAGCTTTCACACACGGTCGCTCACCGCTCGTGCTGAGGGACTTTCTCTAATCCGATTCTGCTATTAGAGCAGGAGACCTCTCAGACGGGGGTCCGTCGGCCTCTCCCTCGCTCTCTGTTCTCAGAGCTAGGCAACCGAACTGAGCTTCATGGGGCTTACTGCTGTTGAGAGGACAGGCTGAACAGAGAAAGAGAGAGAGAGACAATTAGAAGGATGCTAAAAAAAGCATGATTGTACAAAACTGGATCCATCAGCTTGACAGGTAGGACAAATGAGTTCCCTTACAGCAGGTTCCACTGTGCCTTATTTATTTGCATTAATAACCTGAACCTAATGAAGTGTTAACACAGAGAAAGAGAGAGAGAGAGAAACTGTGAAGAACTGTTAGTATTATAAATGAATAATGTGGCATTAGGTTACATTCAGCAAGATTGGACTACATATATATGTATACATTTTGAATAGACTGCATATTTGAAAATTAACGACTGTTTTCAAACAGGTTTCCTGAGCACAAATCATGAACACACTCCACAACTGCTATGGAGGAATGAAATGAAAAGCTCTGCAAGGACTTTTTGTTTTTCTCATAGATGTTTCTGCATATTAAACAATTATATGAGTATTTTAACAAACAAACAAACAAACAAATAAATAAATAAATAAAATACACACATTGTAGTTTTTGGACCAAGCCTTGTTCATCAAAATAAAATGAAATAAAATAAAATAAAATAAAATAAAAAAAGTTTGTATGCAAAATTTCCATATTGATGGGCAAAATGCATAAAAAATAAACACCACAGAGAAGTGTTAACACTACCTAAATCTATTAAAAATTGTTTTCAGTAACTTAAGTAACAAAATTTAAAACTAAAATATAAATTTAAAGGAAATTAGAAATGTCACCAACTAACTGAAATAATTTTATATATTAATTAATTTTATATATATTTTATATTTTATATGATTTAAAAAAAGTTTGTTACTAAAATTACTAAACCTAAAACTGAAACAAATATTAATTAAAGCTGAACAGAAATAAATAAAAATGACAAAAGCACATAACGAAATTGCTTAAAAATGGAAAATATAAAAATAAAAGGTAACTTTAATGAATAACTTAATACATACTACAATAGTACATAAATCATAAATGAACACTGCTACAGGCTAAATAACTCAAATGCCACATTTCGGTAACACTTTACAATAAGGTTTAGTTAAAATTACTTAATTACATTAGTTACCATGAGCTAAGAATGAACAATACAGGGTGGGTAAAAAGTAACTAGATAATTTATATATAACATATAATGTACTCACCCCCTTGTCCTCCAAGATGTTCATGTCTTTCTTTCTTCAATCGTAAAGAAATTATGTTTTTTGAGGAAAACATTTCTGCATTTTTCTCCATATAATGGACTGATATGGTGCCCCGATTTTGAACTTCCAAAATGCAGTTTAAATGCGGATTCACACGATCCCAAATGCGGTTGTAAACAATCCCAGCTGAGGAAGAAGGGTCTTATCGAAACGATCGGTTATTTTCATTAAAAAATACAATTTAAACACTTTTTAATCTTAAACGCTCGTCTTGTCTTGTTCTGCCAGAACTATTTGTATTCTGACTCAAGACATTTAGGGTATGTCGAAAAACTCCTATCATATTTTCTCCCTAAACTTCAAAAATCATTTCAAAATCATCCTACATCGCTGCAGAAGCACCGACCCAGTCTTTGCAAAGTAAACATGCAAAGAAGATCAAACACCCTTAACAAAAAAAAGGTAAAACAGCGATATAAGATGATTTTGAAGCTGAGGGAGAACATGAGATGGGAACACTGCATAATGTTCTCAATAAAATCATTTCATTATAGACACATCGGATGATTTAAGAAGGCCTTGCGGCTTAATCGAGAAGTTCCCCTGTCATTGCGGAAACCCCCTGTAACACACTGAGAAATAATTGTTCAGTCATTTGAATAAGTGGCTCCCCGGCATGTACGATAACCATTGTTAAGACACACATAGCTCCGTTTCCATGCCGGGGAAGAAGATTGTTCTCTCTGTGAGATGGAGCCACGAGTGATGGACATGCTACTCGCAGATGCTCGCATATTCATTCCACGTATGGGGGGTAGAGAGGCACTTTTTAAACATGAGGCGGGAAGCTCGGGCAGGTATTTACTGCTGCTTCCCATCGCGCTCCTATTTGCCTCATCACGGGTGGCGAGGGAAGACACGGGAGACTGAACGGTTTCTCTGAGCATCTGCAGATGCTCTAACACGGGTCCCCAGAGGCATATAATAACCTATTACCTCCATCTCTGACTAAAACACACATTTAAACTACAATTACACCCCCTGCTTTCTCTCCCTCTTGCTTTTCATTTCATTCCCCTACAGTGTCTCTTTTGCAATTCAGTGCTGGAGCTCCGGCATCTGTGTTCCCTGTACAGCTCTCTCTCTCTTTCTCTCTGTCGCGTTTCCACTCTCTCGCTTTCATCAGATGGGGAAAGAAGTGAGATCGTCTCACAGTCTGAGAGGTGTTTGGTGGGCCAATTTATTACCTAGTGCAATTGCTCTCAGCGCACATTTCCTTCACTCACATGCACACATGTGAAGAGGTTTAGTCAAACAGAAAAAAAGCTCTTTTTTTTACTGTGATTTCTACACTTTTCTGTTTGTTAATGCTGAATTTGTTGAGTCAGTGTTTAATTATTACAAAGGACATGGCAGTATTAATTACTCACCCTCATGTTGTTACAAACCTGTAAGACTTTCATTCCAGAACACAAATTAAGATATTTTTGATGAAATCCGAGAGCTTTCTGACCCTGCATAGACAGCAACACAACTGACACGTTCAAGGACCATAAAGGTATTAAGGACCTTGCTAAAATAGTCCATGTGACATCAGTAGTTCAGCCTTAATTTTATGAAGCTACAACCTTTTTGTTCGTAAAAATAACAATTTTATTTAAGCTGTCTATGGAGGGTCAGAAAGCTCTCAGATTTAATGAAAAATATCTTAATTTTTGTTCCGAAGATGAATGAAGGTCTTACAGGTTTGGAACGACATGAGGGTGAGTAATTAATAACAGAATTCTCATTTTTGGGGGAACTGTCCCTTTAAACCAGCACTATTTTCTTGGCTGTCATATTATGGCATTGCAGCAGTTATCAGTTGTACTGAAAATCACTTCAGAGGACTTCCGTAGTGATATTACTGTAAAATTGTTGTATTTGTACAACACAGCTCATTGGAAAAACATGCCTCTACCAACATTGTTGCAAAACTCCAAAAATGTACCTGCAATTCGCTGCAGTTTTCAGCTAAAATTAATGCAAGAATCCTTTTTTCCTTTTTACACAAATTATGATTTCAATACATTTTGCTGTTTGCATCACATATCCAGTTTCATATTGTTTTTTCTGATATGTGAGCCATTCATAAGGGTCAATTTTTATAGCTAAATAAATAAGCTTTCCACTGACGTATGGTTTGTTAGGACAATATTTGGCTGAGATACAACTATTTGAAAATCTGGAATCTGAGATTGCAAAAAAAAAAAAAAATCTAAATAATGAGAAAACTGCCTTTAAAGTTGTCCAAATGAAGTTCTTAGCAATGCATATTACTAAAACATTAAGTTTTGATATATTTACAGTAGGAAATTTACAAAATATCTTCATGAAACATGATCTTTACTTAATATCCTAATGAATTTTGTCATAAAAGAAAAATCTATCATTTTGAGCCATAAAATGTATTTTTGGCTATTGGTGCAAACATTCCCGTGCTACTTAACACTGGTTTTGTGGTCCAAGGTCACATATAGTAAACTTGCTCGGTAGCTCACCTGGTACAGTATTGCACTTACGATGCTATGAAGCACGGTTGGACAAAAAAGCTCAAAGCAGTATAAAACAAGGTAAAATGGCATAGTTGCTTCAACAAATGCATTTTATTTCACACTTTTTTCTTTAACACCATAGGTTAGGTGATTAACATCTGGCATTTGATTTCCGTCATGTGTTTTTTTTTTAGAGAAAACTGAACATGCATCTTAACACCACTCGCTGAATAATTCACTTTGAAACTGCTGCAAAATGTACAAGAAGCCGTGTAATATTATTTTTTGCAAAAATGTCACAACAGGCCAATATTTTTCATGAGCCAAACATAAGAGCCAGAATGTTCTTGGATTTCATTAAAAATTTCTTAATTTGTGTTCCGAAGACGAACGAAGGTCTTACGGGTTTGGAATAACATGGGTGAGTAATTAATGACAATTTTTTATTTTTGGGTGAACTCTCCTGTTAAAGGTCTGACATACTGCCATGAATAACAATGAGTATTCTAGTGAACTTTGTAATAAATTAATTCTAAATAATATAAACAGAAAAGTGTAGAAATCACAGCTTCATATGGTTTTTCGTATATAGTAAACTTGCTCGGTAGCCCACCTGATACAGCATTGTGCTTGTGAGCCGGAGCGTTCGAGTACGAGTCCCGTGAAACACGGTTCGGCAAAAGAGGTCAAAGCCATGTAAAAACAAGGTGAAGTGGCATGTTGCTTCAGCAAATGCATTTTATTCCACACTTTTTTCTTTAAGACCATTGGTTAGGTTTAGGACAGGGTTTAGTGTAAGCAGAGTGTCTATTTACACTAAATACCCCGCCTTGTTGGCAGAGGGTATTTACATTGAACCTGCCCACCAACATGTGCTAGACTTAGACAAGATTACAAAAGACGGCTGTTAAGTAACTGCTCCAATGGTGTGAGTAGTAAACCACTTAATACTGGCTTTTTGACACGACTGACCCAAGTTCGAATCCGCCTTTGTCTGAATTCGTTCTTCTCCCTTTTCATATCACATATCACATCAGAAAGTCATTTATTTTCAATAAAAATTAAATAAATAATTGAGAAGTGGAAAATAAGGTGTTTATTTAGGGGTAGGTGTAAGGAGAGCTTTAATCTCACAATATGGCAACTATTTAATAAATTTAATAAAAATGGCAATTTGCACTCAATACATTATTACTGTATACTGTTTTATAATGTCTTACAATAGTGAGGTGCAAATATAATATAAGTAGTATAAATAGCATATTACTATTTTTTGCAAAGAAAATACTATTTTTAGATAGTATAAACAGACTCTGTCGCTATTTGCCCTTAGTGTAAATAGCATATTGTCAAGAAAATACTGCTATTTTCACTTACTGTAAATAGCATCTATTGCTAAGAAAATCGTATCATCTTAACGCCACTCACTGGATAACTCACTTTGAAACTGCTGCGCAATGTACAAGTAGTGTGAAATTAATTTTTTCAGAAATGTCGCAACAGGCCTATATTTTTCATGAGCCAAAAATGACTATTATATTCATGGTGACATTATAACGCTGGTTTTCTCCAGCTCTTAACGTGGTGACTGGGGCACTGCATATACGCTTGAAGTTTTGTTCGGAATACATAAATGCACATGTAAAATGTAAAAATGTGAATTCGGATAGCCAAGTTCAGGGTTCATATAAACAGAACTTTCAAAATATGAAATTTTTCACTTTTAGGTTTCATTTACAATCTTCAAAGATGAAGAAAGTCTTAAAAAATTCATTGTTCATTGTCAATAGTGTAGAGATGAAATAAGCACAGCTCACATAAAAATGACTTTCAAAGTAAGCAGCTTTCTGTTGATCCTGAGCTCATTGCAACTGGATTTTTCCTGTGGAAATCAAACAATGATAAATATTACCACATGGATTATATTTGGAACAACATGAGCTTGAGGGTGAACTATCCCTTTAGGTAAAATTATATGATAATTAAAACTCAGATCAATATATTTTTTCCCATGTTGTTTATTTAATGAGCCATTATCCATGGACAATGGATGCAAGATAATGTAAAGTCAGCCATCATTATTGCAGAATAAACCACTTCAGGGCGATACTGTACTATGGTCCTGATGATATCATACCCTAACCCTAATGATGCCATAAATTGCTTTGAGATGCAATGCAAAGCAAACAAGGCCAAATTTGTTGTTATTGCTGTTGTCTGTTCCTGAATGCATATCTTGAAAATTGTGACTGGCTAACAAAGCAAATGTGTTTACTGTCAAAAGCTGAAATGGTAATGCCATAAATGCCTGAAGCAATTCCAGATAAAAAGTACAGCAACTTATCATGTAGGATTGCTATATTGGACAGGAGAGACTTTCCTGAGGGAAAACTACAAGGTTAAAACGTTACAGTGTGATTGTAGCTTTCCGCAGTCCTGGGCATATTCTGAATTTTGCAAGGAATACAGCTTTTCGAGTTTGACCTGTTCGCATTTTGAATTAGTAAATCCGCTTTGCTCTGATGTTAGTACAAAGTGTGCAGTCCCAGGGATATATGATGATATGGTGCGCTGATATCAGGAAATCCGGCACTATATATAAAAGTAGCAGGCTATAGGAATGTAAACATAAGCAAAAAGATATTATACAGCCAAGCCTTTCATTTCAGTGCAATTTCATGGCCTGTTCTAGCTGTGGAGGAAAGGAATTGGAAAAAAAGTGAAATCGATTGCCTGGATTGCAGTGGACCACCTTTTTGTGCAGTGTTGGACAGTGTCAAAATGGATCTCCAGTCTGTGCTAGACTGACAGGAAGAAAAGGAAAGAACACAGCTCAAGCTGTGCCAAAACATGTGCTTGTATCCTCTGGCCTGAGATAAGGGCACACAGAGCCAGGAATCAGGAAGCAACGAGAACAGGAGTGCTGTAATGGATGACTTAAACTGAATTATATTCCGAGTCCATTGTTTTATATTATTATGTGAAACAAATATGAATAATGTGTATTATTTTGAATAAATTATTCATATTCAGGCTGCCTGTATTAATGTAGCAGGAACTGCTGTTGAATTTAGAAAATAAATTACCTTGAAAAATTGCAGTGTCTGAGACAGCATGCCTGTAAACTACAGAAATCTGTATAATTGAAGATAAACCTTGAAACAGTCCTTATGTTTCTTTGAACTGATTGACAACAGCATGGCAGTTTATCTAGCAAGAGAGATTTAAGAATAAATCTATATTTACAATCTTTTTTCTAAATGAATGTTATTGATCTTATTGTGAATGATTCATTCATGCACATAATCAACCTTTTTCTGAAAAGTATTTTCTGACCTTGCAATTTTTGTCATAACTTCTGGTAAAACTTAGATTTCTTACAATTGACTGCAAGCTCACATTCAAATCTGCCTCTATCCAATTAACTAGAGACAGAACCACGTCCCAGCTCTTCTTTTTTTCTTTTTCGATAACGGGTTTCATTGGGATATACAGCACAATACAGAAGAAAAGCTCTGTTGTTACTTAAGTTTCATGAAGACTTTAAGTAGTTGTTATATACCAGATCTGTGGGGTGTAGGTTTCTGAGTGAATCTTACACAACCTGTACAACATTTCAATGCAAAATCAGAAAAAAAAGATTATTTTCAGTGAATTTAGATTTATTTATATATTTATGTATTTATGTACATATATACAAATGTATTTATATATTTGTGCTACATGACATTATTGCAATAAACAAACTGTGCTTACTTACTAAAACAATGACTAAAAATCGAAAATTCTATTTTTTTTCCATTTGATTTTTGGAAATCACCAATATTTTGTCAGATTCATCCTAATCAGAAAACCTAAATCTATAAAAGAATGGATAAATGAGGGGTGAATAGGTGAATAAAATTCTCAAATTGGGGTTTGCGAGTGGGTTTATAAATAATTAATTTAAAAATCAAAAATCAAAATAAAACACTTCATAAAAATGTATATTTTATTTGTTCACCTGCATGTGACCACTAACCAACATCAGTATACCATGAACGCAAATGAGTTATTAAATATCTTAAATCTTAAAAGATCAGTTCACTTCCAGAATGAAAATTTCCTGACACTCCAATGTCATCCAAGAACTTCATGTCTTTTTTTCTTCAGTTTCTGAGGAAAACATTCAAGGATTTTTCTGCATATAGTGGACTTCAATGCAGCTTCAAAGTGCTCTACACGATCCCAGCTGAGGAATAAGGGTCTTATCTAGTGAAACAATCAGTCATTTTCTAAAAAAAAAATACAATTTATATACTTTTTAACCACAAATGCGAGGCTTCCACTAGCTCTCCAATGCGCGTCCGCGACATAATGCATTACGTAAAAAAAAGTCATGTGCGTCATGGAAAAGTCAAGGTTAGTTCTTTGTCTGTGTACTCCGATTCAAAAAGGTAGGGTAGGGCAAAAAACTCTGCCTCATTTTCTCCTCCAGCTTTAAAATCGGGGGCGTTTGACTTTCTTTGCATGTTTGCTTTGTAAACACTGGGGAGGTACTTCTGCCTACGTCACATGTGACTTTTCCAACGTGATTACAAATTGCATGAGGTCTAGCTAGTGCAAGACGAGCATTTGTGGTTAAAAAGTATATACTTTTGTATTTTTTGAAGCTGCATTAAAACTGCAGTTTGGACATTCAACCCACTGGCCACCATTGAAGTTCACTATATGGACAAAAATCCTGGAATGTTTTCCTCAAAAACCTAACTGAAAAAAGAAAGACATCAATTCCAAGCTGATCTGGAACCACTGATTACTCCCAACATTTCTTCTGGCCTGTGGTATTGTGTTTGCTCTCTGGGGGTCTGGGCCTGAAATTATGTAAAGCTGCTTTACAACAATTACTATTGTTAAAAGTACTATACAAACAATTAAGTGAAAAGAAAAGAAAAGAAAAGAAAAGAAAAGAAAAGAAAAGAAAAGAAAGAGCAGGAGCTAACTCTGTCTACCAAGCTAGTTTTTACCTTTACACTTTAAGCTGTGGAAGTGGTTGCCCTTAATTTTATCAGGAACAAAAGAGAAACAGACAAGTGTGAAGAAAGATAGATTTGTCACTATTTTTCAGGACTGTTACCACCATATATGGGGCACACATCCAAACCAGTATTCAGACATAAAAATAATAATTTTCATTGAGCTATTGCTAAACTTGTATATTTAGTCTAATATTTTGTTTACATTCTAGGTATTATTAACTGTATTCATTTAACTTCCTAAATGCTGGTTTGTCTTCATATGTATCTGTTATCCATATCACAAACACATGCACAGACGTTCATAATGGAATACAAACTCCCTTGATATTGCTTTGAACTATTTTGCGAAAACAGCCGGCCTCGAAAGACTATTGGCTGTCGCTGGGGTTCGGCGACGCTGATTGGTTGCTGCCTGTTTCCGGGGCTCCATTCCATTAGTGACGTTTTCCCAGTCGCCGTGAGACAGATTGGGGAGAATGGCTGCCAGTGGAGGTTAGATCTTCTCTTCAAAATCCAAACTTATTTCCGAAAGTTTTCCAGCTTGTTTGCGTGTTATTGCCCTGTAATATCACATTATTTTGACGGAATGAGATAGAGTTAGACGGCTTGTTCAAATATACGGCGAGTTCCGGTGGTTGTTTGGATATAGGCAGAAAAGTACGGAGAGGTAGCGGCTAGCGAGACTAGCTCAGCGAGAGACTGTGTAAACACTCGCTTATTTGCTTGCTACTTTACGATACAATTCATTCAGCTATGCTGACCCTCGTCTAACTGTGTACTTTCGTGATATTTAATGCGTTGTCACGGTTTATTTAGTGTTATGAAAGAGCTCTAGACTGGACTTCAATGGCTCGAGACCGGACTAGCCTGATGTTGTGCTAACCGGTAAAACAGCACCTGGATTAGCACAGCTAATAAGTTAAGCACCGAAACTCGCTTACTCGAAGTAAATAAACACATTTCTTCGATAAGATTATCAGGAGAGTATGAAATGTATGAGGTTGTCAAAAACAATACTAGTTCTTTGGACCATATTGCTTATTTTCCTGCTCTTAACTAGTTTCATAGTAAAGCCATGTGGGTGCTGTGGTTGGTAAGTTGGTTAATGGACAACAAGTTTGGTTTGAACAGCTCTGAAATAATATTATTTTGTAAACTTTAATGTCACTGATTTTGCACAGAGCCTGTGGGTTGGGAACATCTGTTGAATGAGCTCTTTTTTATTTTTGCGTTGAGACTCAATGTTTTGGGCTCTGCCTTTAGTTCTAAAAAAAAAAAAAAACAAGGGCTAAGAAAGTGTAAAAATGCTCTCTTTCCATATTACGTCACCTTTATAATCTTTATTGTCACTGTAAAACCTGGAATCATCTCAGCTGTTTAACACTTTTGTCTTGTAGACATAGGAAAGCTGTTACAAGTACAGAATGGGACTCCAGCAAGCACAAGCTACAACGGGGTAGATGCCCTACATGCCTGTAACATCCTCCAACAGCTTAAAGCCTTGTACGACGAAGCTCAGCTGACTGACATTGTCGTGGAAGTGGACCATGGCAAGACATTTTCTTGTCACAGAAATGTCCTCGCTGCCATCAGCCCTTACTTCAGGTAGCACCTGCACACTTCACACATCTGGACTGTTAAAGTTCACCCAAAAATGAAAATTCTGTCATTAGTTACTCAAGCTCATGTCTTTCCAAACCTGTAAGACCTTCATTTATCTTTGGAACACAAATTAAGATATTTCTGATGAAATCTGAGAGCTTTTTGACCCTGCTTAGACAGCAAGACAACTGACACATTCAAGGCCTAGAAAGGTAGTAAGGACATTGTTAAAATATTACGTGACCGCAATGTTATGGCGCTTCGAGAATGTAATGGACTATATTAACGATGTCCTTACAATATTTCTACGTTGCTGTCTATGCAGGGTCAGAAAGCTCTCGTATTTCATCAGAAATATCTTAATTTGTGTTCCGAAGATGAACAAAGGTTTTACAGGTTTGGAATGACATGAGGGTAAGTAATTAATAACAGAATTTTCATTTTTGGGTAAAGTATCTCTTTATGTATCAAGCTTTTTCTTAACATTTGTTGAGAAATTGTGAAGTGATAGAAGCTAAAATTGAAACACAGACCCTTCATGTATTGTATAACTTGATATTTAATGATTTAACCATTAAATGTTTTACTATAAATAGATATGAAAGCTTTAAACTGATGTTTTCAATACTTTATTATACATTAATGTATAAAAACTTTAAAGGAATGTTCCTGGTTCACGACTAGATAAGTGCTGTTTGCTGCATTGGTCGCTCAGTTAAAAAAAAAAAAAAATGTTTACATACATATTTACTTTAATGATATATATGTGATAAAACAATTGAAGACATTATGTATAGTTACATACAGTCTTTCAGCTTCAATATCATGACCATGTAAACCTGTTAGCTATGGTGTAACATGCACAATAATAATAATATATATATATATTTTTTTTTTGCCTTCTCAGAAATAAATATTTAATAATTTCATAGTTCAAAGGCTTTTCAATTCATTTAAGCTCTTGAACCAAGATGTAAACTGTACAATCTCTATATTGAGTGATTGATCATTTTTTGCTTTAAAAAATGTGAATTTTCTTTTGGGAACTGACAATATACAGGAGCTTCATTAAATAGAATACGCTCCTTTAACATAAACTACACGTTAATTGTAAAAAAAATGCCGGAGGTTTGGAGTGACAATTATTTAGACTTTAACACGCTTGACTTTATTGGAATCTAGTTAACCACAGTTCACTAAATACATATTGTCATAAAAAATGATTGCCATAGTCTTTTTTATTTCCTCTGGTAAAATTCTGAAATGCAGTCAGCAACACTGCTTTGTTGTGTTCCCATGGTAATGGTGTTTGTTTTATCTTTTGTCAGATCCATGTTCACAAGTGGCCTTACTGAGAGCAGTCAGCGGGAGGTGCGGATTGTTGGCGTCGAGTCAGAGTCCATGCATTTGGTCCTGGACTATGCTTACACCTCACGTGTCACTCTCACCGAGTCTAACGTGCAGGCACTGTTCACCGCTGCCAGCATCTTCCAGATCCCAGCCCTCCAAGACCAATGTGCCCAGTTCATGATCAGCCGTTTGGACCCTCAGAACTGCATTGGGGTCTTCATGTTTGCAGATGCTTACGGCCACCAGGAGCTGCGGGAGCGCTCGCAGGATTACATCCGCAAGAAGTTCCTGTGCGTGATGGGAGAGCAGGAGTTCCTTCATCTGACCAAAGAGCAGCTGGTCAGCATTCTCAACAGTGACGATTTGAACGTGGAAAAAGAGGAGCACGTGTACGAAAGCATCGTGCACTGGCTGGAGTATGACTGCTCACGTCGGGAGGCAGATTTACCGGAGGTTTTTGCCAAATGCATCCGCTTGCCCCTGCTGGACGAGGCCTTTCTGAGCCGTATACCCCCAGCCTTCGCCCTGGCCTTGTCCAGGGACTCCTCGGATAAGGGTCGGCTCAACGGCACCAACGGCTGCCCGCAGCGGCTGGGTATGACTGCATCCGAGATGGTCATCTGCTTCGACGCGGCTCACAAGCACTCAGGGAAGAAGCAGACCGTGCCTTGCCTGGACATTGCTGCCGGGAAGGTGTACAAGCTGTGCAAGCCACCCAATGACCTCAGAGAGGTTGGCATTTTGGTCTCGTCAGAGAACGACATCTTCATCGCTGGAGGCTATCGGCCGAGCAATAGCGAGGTGTGCATCGACCATCGCGCAGAGAGCGACTTCTGGCAGTACGAACATGCTGGCAACAGGTGGCTCCCACGATCGCCCATGTTGCGGGCGCGTATCGGCTGCAAGCTGGTACACTGCTACGGGAAACTCTACGCTCTGGGTGGTCGAGTGTACGAAGGGGACGGACGAAATGCTTTGAAATCCGTGGAGTGTTATGATGCCAGGGACAACTGCTGGACGGCGGTCAGTCCCATGCCGGTGGCCATGGAGTTCCACAGCATAGTAGAGTATAAGGACCGCATCTATGTGCTGCAAGGTGAGTGCGGTTATTGCAGAGTCACCTGAAATCAGGGTCATCAAAGTGTGCAAACACATATTTCCTTGTAATTCATTGGCCTGTCATGTCTTCTAGCTCTGCTTAGATGATAAGGTCAGGTGGGTTGACCTCTGAGCAAAATCAGCATTAACTGAGAGCACAGAAGAGCTAGACTAGCACTTAATGTTAGGAATGCACCGAAATTTCACCAACTAAAACTGTCAACAGAAAATGGCATATAAATTTATTAGTCAAAAGAGAAAATTAAGAAAGAAAAACGTGTTGTGGAGCAAAGAAATGTATTGAATTTAACATTTGTATTATAATATGCAGTTGAAATAGACTCTTGAAAGTCGATATTTCACACCGAAACATGTATAATTAGGGCCCTATGATTTTAGTGATGTGGAAAATATGGATGAATCGCAGAATCCAGTCATAAAAATGGAATTTACTGTATAATGCGGAATGTCACAGAATTTGCGAATAAATCGAAAGTAGGTCAGATCCCATAATTCAGATCGCGGTATGGGCTAGTGTCTGTGAATATTATGGGTCAAAAAGACTTTTAAATATGAATCCTGCAGGTTCTGTGTGTCTGTGTGAATAAATGGTGCAGACGTGTTTTGTTTACACTTGTGTGAATGAGAGTAACTTTGTATTTGACCATTTCATTTTAGAAAGACTGTCGTCATATACACACAAAACAAAAAACTATTCCTGACAACCCATCAAAATAAAAGTCTGGTTAGACTTGAAGAAATTGTGACAGAGAAAGATTAGTTTTGTACAGTAGAAGTATATCTTAATGCAATACTACTGCTAACAGTAAAGTTATTATTAAAACTTTTTATTCTTATTCCATATTTTAATAGTACACCTGTTTTGCAGCAGTTGGTTTGCCAGAAAAATTAAAAGGCTTTATTGGATTACAAGAAAAATTAAACTAATGGTGTATACCTTCATTTGATTATCAGAAAAATCTTAAAATTAAATGTATTTCATAGGGCCCTAAAAATTTAACTTTTTTTAAAAACCTTTAAGAAACTGATGTTAAATTTTAGAAGTTTAATGATTTCAAGACATGCTCTTTGATTAGTAAATCTTAATTTAACCATAAAATTTAACCATAAAAGTTAGTCAAAAAAAAAACGGAATCCAAAAAAATGAAAACAGGAAAAAATGGGAATTTGAAAAATGAAACTGAATTTGGGATTTCATAGGGCACTACATAACTCAATGTTTTCTCTAGTTTTAAAGAATATTTCAAAAACACTTGCCTCTATAAAATGTTGCACCAACTTAAAGTTGGGGTAACCAGTCGGAAATAAAATACAAAACTATAAGTAAAATAAAAAAAAACAAATGGTAATATAAAAAAAAAAAAAACAACTAATGAAAATGACAAAAACTTAAAAAAAAATATATATATATATATATATATTAAATAAAACACCATTTAAAATATTTTTCCTTTTAGCCTTTGTTAGGGTTGTCACAATAAATTGATCTCTGAAAACTTATGCTGCGTCCCAATTCACCTACTTATACTATGCCCTAAAAGTATGTACTCTTTTTGTGAAGAAAAACGTTCATTTGAGTATATAGCAGAATAGTTGGCAAGATTTGGGACATACTATTTCGTCATAGCGGTGTCTTTAATGGACGCTCTGTTTCTTAGTTATATGCATCATGTCACTGTTTAAACTGGCCTGTCAATCATCTTGTCACAGTTAACATAATCCCCATTTCGTTTAATTTGATTTTTTTTTTTTTTACCGGATTTGAGAGAATTGAAGAGGCACGTTGACCTGCCAGTCGCAGGTTTTTTCATGCCGAGAACTCGTGCTCATGTGCTTGTGTAATGATGCATTTGAAGGTTAATGACCAAACGCATCATTATAAAAGTTCACAATGTTGCTGCAGATGAAATATAACGTGGATAACATTAAATAATTTATTTTTTTTTAAAAATCAGGTTAGACATTTTTTATCACTCTGTCCATCTGTCTCACATATCCGCCATGTTTTTAGTTCTTACCGAATCCTCGTCCACAATGTGTTCTGAGCAATATCAGCCATTAGAGTGTGGCATACTTTTTTAAACATACTACAATTTGGGACATACTAATTCTATTTTCGGTTACTATTTAGGACAGATAGTATGCGAATTGGGACGCAGCATTCGTTTTTAACAGCACACTCAAATGCTCACATAGAAGAGCGCTTTTGCATTCCACTGAATAATTTTAAGTGGTTAAATGTTCTTGCACCTCGGCTTGTATGATGCAAAATTAATGTGTAAACAGCCCACTGTGAACACTCTTGTATTTCACTTCACAATTGCGATGTTTTCGGAAAAACGCTGAATCGATCCACAAATCAATTTGTTGTGACACCCCTTTTGTGAGTCCAGAATTTTTGGTTTTGACCAAGTAGGTTAATTGTGGTGCTAGGTAATAGAAAATACATATTAAGCCATTTTGGCCATCAGTCTGGATATTGGTCATTCTTTTATTCAAATTTTTATTTTTTATTTTTTTACCCCCAGGAGAGTACTTCTTCTGTTTCGACCCTCGCAAAGACTACTGGGGGCATTTACCATCCATGAACGTTCCCCGTTCTCAAGGCTTGGCCGCCCTGTACAAAAACTGCATCTACTACATAGCAGGCATCTGCAGGAACCACCAGCGCACGTTTACGGTCGAGGTGTACGACATCGAGCAGAACACCTGGTGCCGTAAAAGAGACCTTCCCTTCGACCAAGCGACCAGCCCCTACATCAAGGTGCTTCTGCTTCAGGGCAGACTGCACCTGTTTGTTCGAGCTACGCAAGTCATGGTAGAAGAGCACGTGTTCCGCACCAGCCGCAAGAACTCTCTCTACCAGTACGACGACGAAGCAGACCAATGGACAAAGGTCTACGAGACGCCGGACCGCCTCTGGGACCTCGGCCGCCATTTCGAGTGCGTGGTGGCCAAACTATACCCTCAGTGTCTTCAGAAAGTGCTGTGAGGAGGGGGAAGATCATACACAACGTGTGCTGTTTGAGACAGCGGATCAATATTTTTGCAGAAGGGGGATGGTGGTACTGCTCAACACATGGTGCTGTTTGTGTCCCCGACACCAGAACTGCAGGGGAAGTCTTAAAGCGTTAAAGGTTTCAATCAATAAACTCGAGGGTGCTGTTCGGAAAAAAGCAGTATTTTATGTTCGACAATTGTGCGCAAAGCACCCACGCAATCGCTTGTTTTACAGTTAGAAAAGTGAATCATAAGTGCAATTATCTTTTGTTTTTGTTTCGCAGATGTCAAGTCGTTTCTGCTCCATTATATCGTTGCTGTTTTGGTTTGGGTTGTCGGCATGCGTCGTTGGCGAACATGAGCAGCGTGTCAACGGTTGAGTAAAATAAAAGAAAAAAAAAAGTGAAAAATAAATATATAAAGCTATAAATATTCATACGGGTATGATGAGCGTTTTGGCTCACTGTTAGTGTGAATACTGAATATTTTTTAAATGTCATTTCTTTCAGGTTTTCAGATAAATGCGTTGATCCGTGCCACCTACAAAAAGACTTGCTTAAGAATTTAGTTAGATTATTAATGGAAAGTTATTTGTTTGCCAAGACAGGTGCATGTACGTAGGTGGCTCTTTTATACATTTTTGATTTTTCTTTTCCTTTTTAAGTCAACCCATGTGCTATAACATCACAGCAGTTTTAATTTTCATTCAGACTCTGCTTTTATGTTTCGTTGAGCCCAGCTCCCACATCCAAATCTATATCTTTGCAATTTCGCATCACCAGCCAGATCTTTAGTGAGGTTACAAGATTTTACTCAGTCTCCATATTGGAGAAGAACTAAGGATACCAGCTTTATGTGTAGCTGAAATCAAAACCGGGCAATTTGTTGACAGCCAAACACAGCTCAGATCAGGAGAGGACATCGATAGGGTTGGCCAAAATGTGGATGCCTACATTCCACCTCTGAAACCTGCAGGTGAGGTTCGAGTATAGATGCCTCCAAAATGCCAAAACGAGTTCAAGGAGTCTTAGCCTGCACCCCACGGCAGCAATAACAGGCGTTCTGTCATTGTTCCTTAGATAAAGTGCATTAGAAACTTAAGCGATGATGTTTCCATGAAGAATTCCAGAAAAATGGCCTTGCCACCGTAGGTTGGTTAACGTTCAGTGAGATGTGTTGCTATCCAGGGATGTTACAGTGCCTGTTCACATAAAAAAAAAAAAAAAAACAAGCCCAGGCATCAGTGATGGAGTGCGAAAAGCCGCTCTGAAGTCTTACAGTTTGGTTTGCTTCTGCACTACGGTGCTTTGACTTTAGGAAATCCAGTCCTCCTATATTAGCGTTTCCATGCCCTGTAAATGAACACTCTCTTTCTTTCTTTCTTCCCATCCCCTCACCTTCCAGTCTCAAACTACGGAGAAGAAGAAGAATTGTTTTTGGTGCTGCTTTTTTGACAATCTTGTACAGTGATTTTACAGCCATTTGTCATTGCTCGACACTTCCAAAAGTCGTCAGTCTTATAAGTTATTGTCTCTCGACGTTCGTTTTGTTTCTCCAGCCTCATGTTTATTTCGTCATGCAGGTTCCTGATTTTGCACTACATTATTTCCTCCCTTGAAAGCGACTCTGTTTTCAGACACAGAGACCGAGGACGTGGTAAACGGCGTATTTAAATAGGACGGCTGATGCGCTCTCTCATGTCGGGCTGTTTGGCGCCCGCGAGGCCCAAGCTTCATCTGGGGCTTCGGTGAAGGGAGAGGGATGAGAAATCGCATTGGCTTTGGTGCAGTTGCCGCACGTTTCACATACTTGCATACGCTCAGTAGCACGGGAACCAGAAATGGACACTTCTCAGGATTATTGTCGATACACAGTACTGTATTTAAATGGTTTGTTGTATGTGTAATATACTGTACCATATGTTTGCTGTACTTGCACAGTTTTTTTTTTGTTTTTTTTGTTTTTTGTCCTCCATTTCTAACTTGAAAAATAGATGTTTTTTGGTTTGTTTTTCCTCCTTTCGGATGGGTGTGTGTGTGTGTTATTTTTCTTTCTAGTTTTAATATTACTCTTAGGTTTGTTAGAGTTTTTGATTTTGCTCTGTTAAAAAATTGTGAATCACAAAACATGGACATTAACATAAGCATTTTCTTTTTTTTTCTTCAGTGTGTTTTTTTGTTTCTTAGTGGTTGCGTCAGTCTTAAGAAACACAAAGCATTACAGAAAATAAGTTATGGCAGTGCTATTTTCCAAAGCACCAGTCTGTCTAGATGTTGAAAGCTTTGAAAGAATTTATAAATTATACTTTTGTGTTGGCTGCTGCAGGTGTGAATGCTCTACAGCCGGTTCTTTCATTTGTCACAGCTTGCAGTTAATTTATCCTCAGACATTAAAACAGTGTTTTATTTTCCTTTTGCATTACTGCTTTGCATTTTGTTCATTTTTTTATGTATTTGGTTTGCTTGTATGTATGGTGTGAGAGTTTAGTAAACATTAATTGATCTCTACTGTGAAATTCACCTTGCACATAATTTGAAAAATAAAACAATAAAAAGTGAACAAGTTGTGCTGGTATTTTTAAAAGTGAAGAATTGATATAGGAAGTTGACAATTTTGAAATATTTTTACTATTTAAAAATAACTGTTTTCTGTTTGAATATATTGTAAAATGTAATTTATTTCTGTGATTTCAAAGCTGAATTTTTAGCATTATTACTCCAGTCACATGATCCTTCAGAAATCATTCTAATATTCCGATTTACTGCTCAAAAATATGGTATAAAGCTTTTTATTTCAGAAAAAATGTACTGAACTGTTGCAATATTAATAATAAATGTTTCTTGAACAGCAAATCATGTGACACTGAAGACTGGAGTAATGGTGCTGAAAATGTAGCTTTGATCACAGGAATAAATTACATTTTAAAATATATTCATATAGAAAATAGTTATTAAATAGTAAACCTATTTTAAAATGTTACTGTTTTTGCTGTACTGTGGATCAAATAAATGCAGGCTTGATGAGCAGAAAAGACTTTAAGACTAAAAAACATTAAAAATCTTACTGTTCAAAAACCTTTGACTGGTAGTGTGTATACATGTATATACATACATACAGAAATGTTCTTATTCATGGGTGGAAAACAAGCCGCTGAAATTAATTTATATCTCATCTCCAACACAATCTTTCACACAGGTTTGCACGGGTACAGTGTGAGCTTTTTTATTATTATTTATGGCACTGCTTGCATGTCCTGGCTGATAAACAGCCTTATTTTTTGGTTACTATAGCAAAGCCATTGTACTGTTTCAGCAGACATTAGGTGCAGTGTTACTGCGCCCTTTAAAATGTTTCTTTCATATTTAGAAAGAAGCTATGAATGTAAAGCAAGGAAAATGCTTTACTGTATTTGCAGTGATCTAGGCAGCTACTTTAGTTTAATATACAACCACAAATGGGGGAAAGAAAATACAAATCCAGACTTCATTCAGTGCTCCTTTCAGTTCATTGCGCCTATCAATTTTTAAGGAATGCCTGTGCTGTTTTCACAGCTTCTTTCTCTATGAAGTGGTTATGTCTCATAAATCAGCCTGAGCTTTCTATCATATCGATCCTGACTGACTGGAGTTGCTTTCATCTAACTTGACCATCTACTTTAAAGAGTTTCTCCCTCATGCTGGGGTATTTAATTATTTAACAAAAACCTATTTATAATCAAACTGGGAGGAGAACTGAATATTCATTTGCTCCAAAATTGTGACAAATGAGGAAATTAACTCGCCAGCTTATCTAACAGACTTCTGCTCTCAAATCTAATAAAACCTATGCAGTTTATAATCATTTTAAAGTGATAGTTCTCCCATATTTGAAAACTACCCCATGGTTTACTCACCCTCAAGCCATCCTAGGTGTGTATGATATTTTCTCTTTTCAGGCGAATACAATTGGAGTTATGTTAAAAAATGTCCTGGCTCTTTTAAGATTTATAATGGCAGTGAATGGCTGTTCAGATTTTGAAGTCCAAAAAGTGCATCCATCCATCATAAAATGTACTCCACATGGCTCTGGGAGGTTAATAAAAGCCTTTATTAACCTCTGGAGCTGTGTGGAGTACTTTTTATGATGGATGGATGCAACTGGATTTAAAAAAAATCAACAGCCATTCACTGCCATTATAAATCTTGGAAGAGTCAGAACATTTTTTAATATAACTCTGATTGTATTCGTCTGAAAGAAGAAAGTCATATACACCTAGGATGGCTTGAGGGTGAATACATTTTTGGTAATTT